>CM028681.1:41711082-41909219 GCA_016760335.1 Gastrodia elata
CCAAATCAAGCAATCGCAGAAAGATCAAGTTTTCAGAGTGACACCGTTAAATAAGAGAGAGTCCAGTTTGGCAATAATGCCATCCCCTGCCTCTGAATCTGCTCGGGAGCAACTTTCTACCCCAAAGTATCATAATAATCCCGGAATCAGGTGAACAATCATCATGTCGGTCCTGCTCGAGTCTACGGTTTAACGTCGCTCGAGGCTGCAGAAGATAATAATGTGATTTTAGGTACACATTCTTGAATCTCTTCTTTAATTATTTCTGCCCTTTAAATCTTGTAATTAGTTAATGCAATTCACCTCTTCTGTAATTATTTCGGCCCTTTAAATATTGCAATTAGTTAATGCAATTCATATGAATAATTTTAGGCACATTATATTTTAATGATCAGCCCTGCAATGTGTTATTCGACACTAGTGCTAGTCATTCTTTTATCTCTAAAAATTTTGTCAACATTCTTAAGCACCCACATATAAATTAGCTAAATCATTAAATGTTGGACTTCCATTCAGAGCCCAACTTAATGCTCATCAATTTTGCAATGTTAAAATCCCGCTAAGCAGTCAAAAGTTTGACTCCAAGTTATCGTTTTGCCATTATCAAATTTCGATATCATCCTTGAAATGAACTGGCTCAGTGATCACAATATCGTGATAAACTATCTTAAGAAGAAGGTCACTCTTCATTCTCAGGGCAAGTCTGAAACTTTTGTAGAAAAGATTAGTGCACAACTAATCTTAATTTATGCTATCAAAGCTGAGCAATTAATCAGTAAGGGCTGTGATGCTTTCCTTATCACTTTGATGGGTGAAGCAAAAGAAAGCATTCCCCTCTCTGATTATAGAGCAGTTGAAGAATTTGCTGATGTATTCCCAGAAGATTTGCTTGGTGTACCTCCCGCCTAGAGAAGTAAAATTCTCTATTAAATTAATCCCCGGTACCCAGCCCATCTCTAAAGTTATGTACAGAATGTCACCTAAGAAACTCCAAGAGCTGAACAAACAATTGCAAGAGCTCTTGAATAAAGGCTTCATCAGGCCAAGCATGTCTCCTTGGGGAGCGCCCATTTTGTTTATAAAAAATAAAGATGGATCCATGCGGATGTGCATAGATTACCATGAGTTAAATAAAGTCACCATAAAGAATAAATATCTGTTGCCTAGAATTGATGATTTGTTCGACTAGTTATCTAGAGCCGTTATATTCTCTAAGATTGACTTAAGGTCCGAATATCATCAATTGCGTGTAAAAGAAGCAGATGTAAGAAAGACCGCTTTCTGTACTCGTTATGAACAATTTAAATTTTTAGTGATATCTTTTGAACTTACTAATGAGCCATCAATCTTCATAGATTTGATGCAACGAGTCCTTAAATCGTATTTGGACAAATTCGTAACCGTCTTCATCGATGATATTCTTATCTATTCTTGAACCTTAAATGATCATGAAAAATCATCTTAGGATAGTATTAGAAGCTTTGCATGCACATCAGCTATTTGCCAATTTCTTCAAATGTGAATTTTGGCTTAAATCCATTGCATTCTTGGGGAATGTAGTCGATGCCCAGGGTATTAGCATAGATCATAATAAAGTCAATGCAATTCAAGATTGGGTTCAGCCTAAGTTAGTTACCGACATCAGAAGCTTTTTGAAATTGGCCGGATATTACAGAAAATTCTTCATGGGCTTCTCTTAGATTGCCTCTCCTGTGACTAGGCTAACTCGGAAAGTCGTTCCATTTGCTTGGAGTCTTGAATGCGAAGAAGCATTTCAAACCCTGAAGGATACACTCTCTACCACTCCAGTGCTTATTCTGCCTAAGGAAGGTTCGAACTATCAGGTATATACAGATGCCTTTGGGATTGGTTTAGGTTGCATGTTAATGCAAGAGGGTAAAGTAATCGCTTACGCCTCTCATCAGTTAAAATCCCATAAGAAAAATTATCCAATTCATGATCTTGAACTTGCTGCTGTAATTTTTTCCTTAAAAGATTTGGCATCTTATTTATATGGAGTTCAATGTTCAATTTTCATTGATCATCAAAGCATAAAGTATATCTTCACTCAAAGACAACTGAACTGCCATCAGAGAAGATGGTTAGAACTCATTGTGATTATGATCTAAGTATTCAGCATCACCTAGGTAAAGCAGATGTATTGGCCGATGCTCTTAGTCGTCTTGTTACTCTATCTGCCATGATCGCATCAAGTTCTTTAGAACAAGAATTTCGTAAGCTTGAAATTTCTCCAGTCAATGGTGATATGCTGAATTCGCTTCTAGTAAATATTAATGTGGAACCCACTTTCCACAGAGATGTCTCCATCTCACAGACTAAGGATGGAGATTATCTGAAATTTAAAGTCGACATCGAAGGTGGTCGTTGTCAAGATCTGCGGATGCGTAATGACGTAGTTAATTAAGGAAATTGTATGTGGATTCCTAAATCCATGCACCATGAAGTTCTAGTAGTACAAAAATGTACCAAGATTTAAAGCAATCATTTTGGTGGCCCGGTATGAAAAAGAGTGTAGTTGAATTCGTGGCTAAGTGTCATGCCTGCAACTTGGTAAAGGCTGAACACCAAAGACCTGGTGGTCTTCTGCATCTATTATAAATTTCTGAATGAAAATGATTTGATATATCAATGGATTTCGTTATGGGATTGCCTCGCGCAAAATATGGCGCCGATGCAATCTGGGTTATCGTAGACCGATTAACTAAATCAACGCACTTCATTCCCATCCGTCGGACTGACTCTGTTGAAAAGCTCGCAAAGCTCTATATCAAAGAACTTATCAGGCTGCACGGTATTCCGAAGTCAATAGTAGCCGACAGAGATATCAGATTTACTTCTAAGTTTTGACAAGTTGTGCACCAAGACCTGGGGACTACTCTAGCTATGAGTACAGCTTTTCATCCTCAAACAGATGGTCAAACGGAAAGAGTGAATCAAGTGCTTGAATATTTGCTTAAGCTCTGTATTCTTGACTTTGTCGGTTTCTAGAAGATCACATTTCATTAGTAGAGTTTGCGTACAGCAATAACAACAATTAGACCAGTATTAAAATGGCTCCTTATGAGGTATTGTATGGCAGAAAGTGCAGTACTCCGCTAGCTTGGTCAAAAATAAAAAGAGTTCAACTTTTTGGATCTGAGTTGGTTGAAGAAACTAACAAGAAGATTCATCTAATTTAGCAGAGAATCCGTTCTGCTCAAGATTGCAAGAGCAAGTACTATGATGCTCATCATTGTTTTTTAGAATTCAACATTGGAAATTCTGCTTATTTGAAAGTCAGTTCAATAGATGGTGTCTATAGATTTGGTGTAGCAAGGAAACTCAGTCCCCACTATGTCAGACCTTTTGAGATTTTGGTCAAAGTTGGATCATCTCTGTATACCGGTTAAATCTTCTTAATGATTTCACTATCATTCACAATATGTTCCATGTATCATCATTAAGGAGATGTCTGAGAGACCCTTCTCATCTCATTCAGTTTCCAACAATAGAAATTAAGTCTGATCTTTCTTATGCTGAAGAGCCAGTGAAAATCTTAGCTTGTGATCAGAAGCAGCTAAGGAATCACTCAATTCCAATTGTTAAAATTCAGTGGAAGAATCGATCGTTAGAGAAATTTACTTTGGAGAAAGAGGTGGATATGCGCCATAAATATCAACATTATTTTGCAAACTCAGGTACTTTTCCGTCTTTCATGTCATTATTGCAATGTTTAATTTTGTAATGCTTCTTCACTTGAGTGATGTCGGGGACGACATCGTTCTTAAGTGGAAGAGTCTGTAACAACCCTAGTTGTTACTCTGACTAAATATAGATTAATTAAGTTAAATCAAGCTTTGATTTTGATTCCATTAGACTTAATGGGTCCAGAATTTGAAAAAGGCCACCTAAATAGGCTTTATAGATTCTTTACTATTAGGATAAGAAAGAACCATTTTGGAGACACGTGAGAAATCTCAGCACCATCATCGTTGGGTGAGTAAATAAACTTATGCAATCTAGCTTGAAAGAGCTCAAAATTGGCATGTGCCTTCGATGAACAAACCTTACTAAGCTTGTACCCATAAAATTTTGCTAAAAAAAAAAATAGTTCTAATGCAAGCCATATTAGGCCTATGAAATTTATTTTTGTGAGTATATGGTTAGCAATTTTAAGTTTTTTAATCAGTGAAAAATTTATAAATTTTAATATATAAATATACATATCTATTAAATATGCATGAATGAAAAAAATAATAATTTAAGAGAAAGCATACCTTAGCACAAGCATTTCTTATTGGAAAATGCTACAGCTCCACGATAATATCCACCGAAAATGCTAGATGAGCTGTTCTGCTGACGTGGCAAATAGCCACGTCAGCAACACATCACGTATTCAGCAAAACCTAAATCCCGCAAAAACTAAAATCCAGATCGCTCCTTCTCATCCGCGGCTGCTTCGAAACCTCGCGCTCGCGCAAAACCTAAAATCCCGATCGCTCCTTCTCATCGCGTCGCCTCTCTTCTCCCCGTCGCTTCTCTTCTCCCGTCGCCGCTCACCACCGCTCTCTCGTTTCTCCCGAATGCTTCACGCTCCGATCGCTTCATCTCATCCGCGGCTTTGCTTCTAAACCTCGCACTCGCTTTCTCTAAACCTAAATCGCGTCGCCTCTCTTCTCCCGTCGCTTCTCTTCTCCCGTCGCCGCTCACCACCGCTCTCTCGTTTCTCCCGAACGCTTCACGCTCCGATCGCTTCGTCTCATCCACGGCTTTGCTTCTAAACCTCGCGCTCGCTTTCTCTAAACCTAAATCGCGTCGCCTCTCTTCTCCCGTCGCTTCTCTTCTCCTGTCGCCGCTCACCACCGCTTTCTCGTTTCTCCCGAACGCTTCACGCTTCGTCTCATCCGCGTTCGCTTTGCTTCTCCCATCGAGAAGGGACCGCTTATCCAGTCGCTTCCCGAAACCCGGCGGCGTTTCTCACAGCATCTCCCTCCTCAACCGACGCAGGATGACGCCGTTTCAGCACCCTACACTGCAGCCGCCGCCTCTGGAAGGGCCCGTTTCCTTCCCGACGCCGCTACTTCAAGAAGTCCCGCCGCCTCTGGAAGGAAACCTAGGTTCTCTAAATTCTCCATCCCCTCAGCCTCATCTAGGTTTATTCTCAACAATATACATTTCCTAACTTCTGATTTTGTGCATTGAGTATTGGTTGTTTCACTTGTTATTATATTGAGTGTTGGTTGTTCACTTACAAAATTTGTGCATTGAGTATTAGGCTGTTCATGGGCATCTATCTTATATTTTGTAGCATTGAGTATTGAGTATTCGGTTGTTCAAGTTCTTAGTAATGACAACTGAACCTAATATCTGAAATTTAGTATGTAAAAAATCCTATAATTTCTGATCTTTGTGGAAGAAAACATCACGGGCATCTGAAATTTAGTTAGAAAAAAATCATAAATACTTTGAATTAGCTAAAACTTCATGAATAATAGCAATTTCCATTTATTTCTTATGCAGCAGTACAATTAGCACACATTAAAAACTACTTCAATATTGACTTCAAGAACTGCACTTATAGAATGCAGTGAAATTTTTCTTGGGAAGGATAGAATTCTTCTTCTACAAAATACTGCTTTAATAAAAGGTTAGGGCTTTTTATTTGAGGAGATGAAAGGTTAGGCTCTCAATGTAGAGAGTGGCAGCAAAGCAAAAGTAGCTTTTTTATTTCCTACGTGCCAAATATATGCCAGCTCTTTCCACGTCTTTTTACATTGGAAAAAGCTACAAGTTCTTCCTAAATTCTGATTTTGTGCATTGAGTATTGGTTGTTTACTTGTTATTATATTGAGTGTTGGTTGTTCACTTACAAAATTTGTGCATTGAGTATTGGCTGTTCATGGGCATCTATCTTATATTTTGTGCATTGAGTATTGAGTATTCCTTGTTCAAATTCTTAGTAATGACAACTGAACCTAATATCTGAAATTTAGTTTGTAAAAAATCCTATAATTTCTGATCTTTGTGGAAGAAACATCACGGGCATCTGAAATTTAGTTAGAAAAAAATCATAAATACTTTGAATTAGTAAAACTTCATGAATAATAGCAATTTCCATTTATTTCTTATGCAGCAGTACAATTAGCACACATTAAAAACTACTTCAATATTGACTTCAAGAACTGCACTTATAGAATGCAGTGAAATTTTTCTTGGGAAGGATAGAATTCTTCTTCTACAAAATACTGCTTTAATAAAAGGTTAGGGCTTTTTATTTGAGGAGATGAAAGGTTAGGCTCTCAATGTAGAGAGTGGCAGCAAAGCAAAAGTAGCTTTTTTATTTCCTACGTGCCAAATATATGCCAGCTCTTTCCACCTCTTTTTACATTGGAAAAAGCTACAGTTCTTCCTAAATTCTGATTTTGTGCATTGAGTATTGGTTGTTTACTTGTTATTATATTGAGTGTTGGTTGTTCACTTACAAAATTTGTGCATTGAGTATTGGTTGTTCATGGGCATCTATCTTATATTTTGTGCATTGAGTATTGAGTATTCGTTGTTCAAATTCTTAGTAATGACAACTGAACCTAATATCTGAAATTTAGTTTGTAAAAAATCCTATAATTTCTGATCTTTGTGGAAGAAACATCACGGGCATCTGAAATTTAGTTAGAAAAAAATCGTAAATACTTTGAATTAGCAAAACTTCATGAATAATAGCAATTTCCATATATTTCTTATGCAGCAGTACAATTAGCACACATTAAAAACTACTTCAATATTGACTTCAAGAACTGCACTTATAGAATGCAGTGAAATTTTTCTTGGGAAGGATAGAATTCTTCTTCTACAAAATACTGCTTTAATAAAAGGTTAGGGCTTTTTATTTGAGGAGATGAAAGGTTAGGCTCTCAATGTAGAGAGTGGCAGCAAAGCAAAAGTAGCTTTTTTATTTCCTACGTGCCAAATATATGCCAGCTCTTTCCACCTCTTTTTACATTGGAAAAAGCTACAGTTCTTCCTAAATTCTGATTTTGTGCATTGAGTATTGGTTGTTTACTTGTTATTATATTGAGTGTTGGTTGTTCACTTACAAAATTTGTGCATTGAGTATTGGTTGTTCATGGGCATCTATCTTATATTTTGTGCATTGAGTATTGAGTATTCGTTGTTCAAATTCTTAGTAATGACAACTGAACCTAATATCTGAAATTTAGTTTGTAAAAAATCCTATAATTTCTGATCTTTGTGGAAGAAACATCACGGGCATCTGAAATTTAGTTAGAAAAAAATCGTAAATACTTTGAATTAGCAAAACTTCATGAATAATAGCAATTTCCATTTATTTCTTATGCAGCAGTACAATTAGAACACATTAAAAACTACTTCAATATTGACTTCAAGAACTGCACTTATAGAATGCAGTGAAATTTTTCTTGGGAAGGATAGAATTCTTCTTCTACAAAATACTGCTTCAATAAAAGGTTAGGGCTTTTTATTTGAGGAGATGAAAGGTTAGGCTCTCAATGTAGAGAGTGGCAGCAAAGCAAAAGTAGCTTTTTTACTTCCTACGTGCCAAATATATGCCAGCTCTTTCCACCTCTTTTTACATTGGAAAAAGCTACAGTTCTTCCTAAATTCTGATTTTGTGCATTGAGTATTGGTTGTTTACTTGTTATTATATTGAGTGTTGGTTGCTCACTTACAAAATTTGTGCATTGAGTATTGGTTGTTCATGGGCATCTATCTTATATTTTGTGCATTGAGTATTGAGTATTCGTTGTTCAAATTCTTAGTAATGACAACTGAACCTAATATCTGAAATTTAGTTTGTAAAAAATCCTATAATTTCTGATCTTTGTGGAAGAAAACATCATGGGCATCTGAAATTTAGTTAGAAAAAAATCGTAAATACTTTGAATTAGCAAAACTTCATGAATAATAGCAATTTCCATTTATTTCTTATGCCGCAGTATAATTAGCACACATTAAAAACTAC
Source organism: Gastrodia elata (assembly GCA_016760335.1). Classification (NCBI taxonomy): domain Eukaryota; kingdom Viridiplantae; phylum Streptophyta; class Magnoliopsida; order Asparagales; family Orchidaceae; genus Gastrodia; species Gastrodia elata. The sequence continues at coordinate 41,719,082 of CM028681.1, forward strand.
TTCAATATTGACTTCAAGAACTGCACTTATAGAATGCAGTAAAATTTTTCTTGGGAAGGATAGAATTATTCTTCTACAAAATACTGCTTCAATAAAAGGTTAGGGCTTTTTATTTGAGGAGATGAAAGGTTAGGCTCTCAATGTAGAGAGTGGCAGCAAAGCAAAAGTAGCTTTTTTATTTCCTACGTGCCAAATATATGCCAGCTCTTTCCACGTCTTTTTACATTGGAAAAAGCTACAGTTCTTCCTAAATTCTGATTTTGTGCATTGAGTATTGGTTGTTTACTTGTTATTATATTGAGTGTTGGTTATTCACTTACAAAATTTGTGCATTTAGTTAGTAATGACAACTGAACCTAATATCTGAAATTTAGTTAGTAAAAAATCATATAATTTCTAATTTTTGTGGAAGAAACATCATGGGCATCTGAAATTTAGTTAGTAAAAAATCATATAATTTCTCTCATTTTTCACGCATAAATGAACAGAAAGAAGAAACGAACCTTTGTCTGGCCGAATGTAAAATGTATGATATGAGATTTTTATACTGCTGCAAGCCTGCAATGCTCTAAATTATAATTCAACTCACATCTATCATATCATTTTTATATCATATAATTTCTGATTTAATGTGCATGCCAATTACATTTGCAGTTTTTTGGAACTTTTCTGATTTTATAAAATTACAGTTCTAATGCAAGTATTATTTATCAATAGCTATCACATTTTCCATATTCATATTATTTAAGTAATTATGGTATTTGTTAGATATTGCAGAATCATTGGGTTGTGATGAAGACATTGTGAACAATGAGTTTACCACTTTGGACATAGTTGTCGAGGTTAGAAGTTTGTATTCCTGTTAAAGAATTAATATTTTGTATATCCAGATTTTTTACTTACTCGATTCGTTAATTGTAGGAGCATATCGATGAACGTGGCAATATTTGTAGTGACACAGAAGATTGCTTCATGAAACTTCCTCAAATTGGAATGAAATTTGACTCGATTGATGATGCTTTCAATTATTATAAATCATATGGTTATTTGATAGGTTTTGGAGTTAAGAAAAGATCAAATTATAATTTTTACGGTCATAAGTCACGTTGTTTATTTACTTGCTCTAAAGAAGGACACCCTAAGAACAACGTTGGTCCTTCTAAGCTACGCCGAAAACCTATAGTACGCACAGGATTCAAAGCAATGTTGGTTATCGTTGATCGATGTTTGAATGGTAATTGGGAGGTGGCTGATGTGAATTTAGAGCATAACCATGACTTGGATCCCGAAATGGTACGCTTCATGCGTTGTTTTCGTGAACTATCTATAACAGTTCAGAGACAACTTATAATAAATGATAAAGCTGGCGTTCCATTGAACAAGTCTATCAGCGCAATATTTACAGAAAGTGGGGGTCATGAAAATTGCAAATTTACTGAAAAAGATTGTCGCAATTATGTTACAAATCAAAGGGTCTTGGCATTAGTCGATGGTGATGCAAATTCATTGCTGAAACACTTTGAAAATCTGCAAAATAATGATTCAAATTTTTTTTATTGTTTTCAATTATCAGATGAGGGTCATCTTAGAAATGTATTTTGGGCTGACTCGCGCTCTAGGATGGCTTATCATTATTTTGGAGATATTGTAGCTTTTGATACCAGCTACTTAACTAATAGATATGCTATGCCTTTTGCTCCATTTGTTGGGGTTAACCATCATGGTCATTCTATTCTTTTAGGGTTGCTTTGCTAGCAGATGAAACGATTGAAACATTCTCATGGCTCTTTCAAAGATGGTTAGTGTGTATGCAGGGCAAATATCCTGATGGGATCATTACTGATCAATGCAAATCAATGGAGGCTGTAATAGCAAAAGTATTCCCCTCAACTAAGTATCGCTTTTGTTTATGGCATATCATGCGTAAGCTTCCAGAGAAATTGGGAAACAACATCAACCGTCAAGCCATAATTGCTGATATTAGTACAACAATCTATGATTCTATGAGCACTGTTGAATTTGAGAGAGAGTGGATGTCTGCCATTAAAAAATATGACATAATTGAAAATATTTGGCTAGCTACAGTCTATGATTGTCCAGAGAAATGGGTGCCAATATATCTTAAGGACATGTTTTGGGCTGGGATGTCAACAACTCAAAGAAGTGAAAGTATGAATGCATTTTTTGATGGATACGTAACTCAAAAACAACATTACGGACTTTCTTTGATCAGTATGTAAATGCACTCCGTAATAAATTTGAGAAGGAAAGACAAGAAGATTTCAAATCATTTCATACTAGTCCACAATTAATATCACCCCTCCTATTTGAAGAGCAAATCTCAAAACAGTACACACTAAATATTTTTTACAAATTCCAGGTGGAGGTTAAAAAACTTATGCATTGTACGTGTTCATTGACGGAGGTCAACGGATCTATCAAAACTTATGATGTTAAAGAGCACAATGGATTGCATCGGCATGAATTTCGTGTTATTTATAATTCGATGATGGAATACACGTGGTGCATCTGCCGATCATTCCAATTTAAGGGGCTTGTTTGATGTCATATGCTGTGTGTGTGGCGACAAGAAGAAATAAGTGTTATCCCAGAACAATTCATCAAGGCAAGATGGAGGAAAGACTTCAAACGTTTGCATTCAGCCATACCATCGATCACCACCCCGTCCTTTGCTTATGAAAATGACAATGAGTACTGGCGCCAAGCATACGAGTGCACTTCTAATGCAATTGAGAGTGGCTCAATGAATGAAGAAACTAAGGCATACACACTCATGATACTACAGGAGGCTCAACAGAAGATTCATGAATATTGTTCTCGCACACAATCAAGCGCAATCAAAGATCCAATTCGTGCACACCCAAAGGGGAGACCACCAAAAAATAGAATGTTGAGCCATACTGACAAACAAAAAAGAAAAGGTAATAATGACGAATCTTAAGATTATTTCTATTTTGAAGTCTTGTATTATGATTATTTGTATGAAATTTAGTATGTTCTTTTTACAGGGTAGAAGTTTGGGCTTGAAAACAAATTCAAATAAAGACAGGGAAGATTTTATTTTATCTTTACCCTACATTTGTTGTCTTAACTTTTTTTTTTAGAGTTGTTGAGCTTGGATAAGAAGGGTAGCAGTGGAATGATCGGTATGAAATTGTCTTTGGCATTTCAGCTTTTAAGCATGCAGAATTTTAAAGAAATTTCTATTGCATCAACGATGGCTTGATACCCTCAAGCAACCAATGTCATCATTCTATTATTTTTGTCATTGTTTTTCTATTTTGATTAGTGAAGCAAATACCTATCTATTTGTCTAATAAAAATGCTTGAAAATTTTCTGCTTTATATTTGTCAACTGCATGTCTTGTCTAAAATTGGACTGTTTGGTGGTTACTATATATTGCAATTCGGCAGTTATTATTCCCCCACTGTTATTTCAAATCATTAAAGAGTGATGGAATTCTTAAGATTGTGTTCATTACATAAATGGATATTCAAGCAGTTTTGTTTATAAAAAGACTGTTTGGATAGAAATGCAATTTGCGGTGCTGGTGATATCTTCTTTCTTTTAAATTGCACTTTATTTACTGTTTCTACCTTTGCTTTGATTTCGAGCTTATTCCATATTGATGCTGCATTGTTTATATTAATAGAAATGAATCTCACAATTTATGTTTAGATGCTATTCAATACTGCATTATAGCACATCTTCTGCAGAACATTTGCTTTGTGAATTTGTTCTGCAGTTCTCAGCAGAAAGATAAAAAACATTTTAAAAAAAGAGTAAAGGTTGGAAAGTTTGGTTGCGCGTTATTGGAAGCGATGCATTTAAGATTGTCCTAAATTATACTGCATCTCCAGTTATGTTGTGATTTAAATTATGCTGCTCCTATAGATATGCATGATGTTCTTAATTCTGATGATGTTTTCTTAAGAATTAGAAGCAGTGTTCTTAAGAATGGGAAGCCGGTTTAGAAAACATGGCATTGGGATAATTTTTTTTTTGCTAATGTTGCCATCGATATTGTCCCTATGGTTATAATTGATGTCTCTATTGAGATGAATGCTGCTATTGATGTTGTTCCAATGGTTACAAATGTTGTCCTTGTTGAGTTTTTTTTTTCTTTAATTTAAGATTTCAATGGCATCAAGGACGGCTTGATACCCTCAAGCAACCGATGTCACCATTACGCAAGTCAGTTGTTATTCATGTTCCTTACAGCATTAGGAAAGCCAGGAGCCTTGGTGCTGCCATAATTTATAACAGAGCTCATCTTTACTTCTTGTGATTGTATGCAGTTTTCAATTTCCTATTTTATTTCAGCAAGCTCCTGTTCTTGTTATCCTTCATCTGCTTCCATTGTGAATTGTTTTCTTCTCATCTTGAAAGTGTTAAAAGGGAAATGCTGGAAGCAAAGAATGTGGTGGTGACAGAGAGGTTAGATGATGTTTTTATATTGTCTCTATTATAAATGATGCTGCTCCTATAGATATGCATGATGTTCTTAAATCTGATGATGTTTTCTTAAGAATTAGAAGCAGTGTTCTTAAGAATGGGAAGCCGGTTTAGAAAACATGGCATTGGGATAAATTTTTTTCTTCTGGAATATTCACTTTTAATGTCACTTTGGAAGAGATTCAAAAGAGCTTGATTAGTAAGTTGCAATTGTTTCCTTGAATATATCATCTACCAACCTATTTGCAAGATATTTTTGGAAAAATCATGTGACATTTTGATCTCAAGTGTTTTGGATTTATGAAATTTTTTTATGTTTTAATGGTTTCATTTTCTTTATTGTTTTTCTTATTTGCAGCCTCTATTTCGAATCCTGAAATCGTGTACTCATTGGTGCGTAATCCACGTTACAAGAATGATGGAGTTGAATGCAAAATTTGTTATTTTCACCTTATTTTTGGATCAAGGATAGCACCCATTGATATCAGGAGATTGCAATTTTCCCGTAATTGTCTAGCTTCGTCATTTTGATATGCATCTAATTTTTCATCCTATTTCTTGGCGTGAGGGGTTTACTTGCAGCAAATAATGTGTCTAACAAAGTGCTACTAAGTATTTAGAAAACATGTCTTCTCGTTGTATCAAACCCTTTGCGCATGAATCACATGATTAATCAAATTTGATATAAAATTATTGTATAGCATAAGATTATCAAACCAAATCAGCTAAAAAAAAAGAGATATGGATGTGTAACTGATGGCAACTGAAGTGCAACTCAAGGCATGACATATGGTCTGCTACCTCCGTTGTTTGCTACAGTGGAACTGAAGGTACAATTCTTCTCTTACTTTCAAAATTATAGGTGATTCAAAAAGGCCAAAGTAAAGATATTTGCCACTTGTTCAGAGCTGGAAACATGAAACGCGACTCAAACTTTTAGTAAAGTTATTTGCTGCTTATTCATAATTTGATATGAGTAATATTCTTAGTCAGCACAGTTGTCAATATCAAATTTTATCAGTTATAGGATTATATAACATTGTTATTTAGAACAAAAATATAAAATTGACTGATTTTTTGATAAAAAAGGAAGAATGATCTTACTTTTTGGAGCTTAGGTGTTGTTTTGTAAATTAGTATTACAGAGATCAAAAGGTTCATATAACCAACTTTGCATAGTGGAACTAAGGTTTGGTAGCTGACATAGTTTATATAACCAATTTTTTGGAATGCGTACTGACATAGTTTATGCTAATGCTGGCCAATTTTTTGTGCTTGATTTTTTAGAGTCACTTTAACTTATTGAATCACAAGTTATTATTTGGTCTTTCTTGAATTCCGTATTTATGATATCTCATTTTGTCTAGCTGCTGGGCCTCCTTCTCCTGCTGATCATTTGCGAAAAGTTTTTTATAGAATGGGATTTAATGACAAGGTAATCCACAGCTCCTGTACAACTTGATTTGCTTATATAAACATATTGTCACGCAATGCAACCTCAAATGTAGGAAATTGTAGCATTATCAGGTGTTCATACTTTGGGAAGATCTAGGCCAGAACGTAGTGGCTGGGGGAAACTGGAGACAAAGTATACGGTATGTGACTCAAATCATACTTTATGTGCTTAAACTTTTGTATGCAAGTATGTTTATCTATTTTAGGCCAGGATAATTTGATCTTACTCTTTTGCACATTGATATTCATAACTAATGTTTTTACAGAAAATTTGAAACGTTTTATTCATTAAGTTTGGAAAAAAATAGAGTAAATTTCTTATTTATCTTAAATCCTTAAAATTCCTTTTAACTAGACATATTTTTAACTATCAAGGTATTATGGTATTAGGAAGAATACATCCGGAATCTATAATGAGTACACAATGCAATGTGGGGTAAAATGTCACACATGGGAGCCTCCTCTTGAGCCCTTTTTTGGTGCAAAATGCTATATTGTGAGGGGCGTTTGACTGTTTAGTTTAATTTTTTGCTGGTTTTGTTGCCTTTATGCATCTTTACCAGTCTTTGGATGCAATCGAGTGCCCTGTTTTATAAAGGATAGAACTTTTAAACAGTTCCCTTTGTGCTTATGAGAATTTTCTTTCTAAAGATTGTAGGCCACGTCCTGTTTGCGCTATTTTAATAATTATGCAATTGTTAATTGTGTGCATAAGGTTGCAAATACTGTTAGTTAAAATATGAGCATGCTATCACTTGTAAAATGGACTTTGCGAAGTGATCTTTGTAAATTATGGCACATATTTAAACAATTTATGAAAAGGTTAGCCTAATGTGTCACAAAGAATGAATATAAGAGTTTTCTATTTTTATGATTGCTTGATTATTTATTAGATACTGTTATTTAAATTTTACTAGACTTTATCTTATTAGGTATTGCTTGCTCTTGACAGGTCTTCAGTTATCTCAGAAGTTGAGGCATTGAAGCTCGACGGGCTCTGCAAGGATGGCCCTGTTCAAGAGGCAATGAAGCTGTTTGGCTTGATCCCCGAAGTGGTTATTTACGCTGCGGTCGTCGAAGGCTTTTGCAGGGCTGCAAAAATTGATGATGCTAAGGGGCTGTCAATGTTGCAATTATCAAGCTTGAGGAGCTGTTGTGCAAAGCATCATGGCCGATCATTCCCTTATATAAATATACATTTAAGTTAAATTTAACTGTGTATTCTTTTATCTGCTTTCGTTGCCATTTCAGGGATATACTGAGCCATTATTTTCTTGAAATCATTGATAATAAAATGAAGTATATCATTTTTCACTCATTTCTTTTGCTTATTTTTCTTGCCTGTCCTAGTAAGCTATTTGTCTGCTCGTAATTTAGTTATGTGTGGTGGATTATATTTCTTGCAATATAACACTACCATTGCGCCATTAAATGAGAGGTGGAGTTTTTGGTTATGTTGCTAACAATTAACGTTAAACTTGTTGAATTGATATGACACTTTAATAAAATGTGATAAAGTGAAGTGCTACTTGCAAGCAACTAACCAGATTGCCTAAATACTATAAAATATGTGCAAAGACTGCTACACAAGTAGTGTGAGGTGAGTAAGTTTATATGGCCATGCAAATTTCAGCCTTTTGCACTAGTTCCTGCATGAGCAGCCCCTGATAATAGACAAATTCTCCCAATATTTTGTATTCAATGCCAAAATTTGGTGATGCAGGGGATCGAACCCTGATCTTCTCGTATACCATACGAGTGCTCTACCATTTAAGCTACATCACATTCAATCCATAAATAAGCTCAACTCTTGTCAAATTCTTTCATTTGGAGTTCTCATGATGATCTTAATCTTAATGATACTTATTATGCTTTAATTAGCTTGTTAACGATAACTATCGTTCAAAAGCGTTCAAACAACTTCATTAAGTGGAGGCAAGCGATTAGATTGATCAAATTAAATTACTCTTATGCTCTCATTAATTCCTCCAAGAAATTCGGTTACTTCATTCGCTTTTTTACTGCTCATATATTCATCATTTATAGTTCAATGCTGTTGCTCTTATACTCTCTACATGAAATCAAAATACAACATCTTGTAGAAATTTTGCAAGAACTTTGTGAAACTTCTGCTGCATAATTACAAATCAAAGAGTACCAAATATAAGATGGGAAAATAATCACTCTTACTTTACATGCCATCATTGAAAACTGATCTATTATTCTGGAAAATAATTTGGAGACCTCTTAAAACCTCTATGCATTTAGGAATTAGATTTAAAGTAATTGAAGAAAAATATATTGGATTCTTACTTGCCCTTGTAAATGTTTTGAAGTGTCTTCATCAAATGGAATTCAACTATTCTGGTATTTAGCAGGGTTTTTACCAAACTTAAATTTTGAAATGTATAGTTCACTAGCAGGCAACACTAATTTTTGCTTCAATCATCAAATCGAATGCCTTCAAAATGAGCTTTGAACAGCTATGTACTTTTTTGGGCAATGATCAACTTTATAAAAATACATATTATATGATCATCAATTCAACAAAAGCATATTCTGAATAGCCAATTAATAACCAACACATCATTATCAATTCAAAACTATAAAACTTGCTAGTGCTCCTCAACAAAATACTAATCAAGATGTATATACATAGTATTAGTAATCATTTATTCTAAACAGAAAAAAGGGAAAAAACAAAGCAATCTCCACCATGTTGCGTGCGCCGCGTCGCTGGCGAATTCCTGCAGGATGTCGACATTCCAGTTGCAGTCGTAGTCCCGGAAGCATAGCCATGGCTTCAGCCCCAAGTAGTGCAGAACATACAGCTCCGGCGGGCTCGCCCCGAACTGCCGCACCTTCTCCCGCCTAATAGCACATAATTACAATGAATTACCAAAGCAACAAGGCTAAGACTCACGTTAGAAAATGAAATGAATATCCGAGAATAATTTCACAAATTTGCTCTACACTCAAACGAAAGAACTTAAAATATAGAAAATAGAAAATTCATGTACATATAAGCATATCGATGATATATATATATATATATATATTCTTATCAAAGGATAGTAATTTATGGATGCACAAGCATGTTATTGTAGTTGTACTATTTTATTCTCCTTCGCATTTATGTTTGTTTCCAAGATAATTGTATCTTTTTCTCTTTCAGTAAGCCCTTCTCATTTAAGAGCACTTGTTAAACTTCATGCATAAGATGATTTGACATAAGAAAATAAATAACTTGTGTATGATGTATCTCAAGAACCAAGAGAAGAGTACAATATTTGAGTTTTATTATTATAGAAAACTCTTGGGTTATATTGTACTTCTTTAAATTTTGGATGAAATTTTGGATGAAAATGAGTATTATTTTGTAATTATAAACCTCAAATTATATAAGTATGATAATGGCATGCATAAAAACTGCATTTAGCTTGATCACTAGGTGACCATTTATATTTCTTATTTGAACCATAAGTTGCTCAAATTCAAACCCTAGGATGCCAAAATCTAGCATACAATGTAATAACCATATTTGCATAAGTTTAAAAAATATTAAATACATTTATGTAAGAATAGAGACATAGGCACAGTCAAGAGAAATAATGAGTTATAAAATGTAAGGTGTGAGAAAACATGAAATCAAATAGCTAAATACTCAATGGCATTTGAAGTGGCCAGAGTATTCAATCAACATAAGAATGAGTGCTATCTGCTTGATTAAGCAATACTTCTAACTGAATTATTTGAAAATCCAAATTTACTAGCACAATTGCCTCAAAAATTTTCTAATTAAGCACTGGATTGAATAATTTGCTAGTGGGCAGAAACCAAACTTGTAAAATGCCAATCATTCGATCTTTACATTTGGATACATTAACGATTGTACTATAAGTCAGAATACATCTTTTAACACACTTTCTAAATTCATTTAAAATTTATAATACTTACAAGTAAAATTACCTTAATCAGAGAGTAACCTAAATCAAACCATATAAGACTGCATAACAGAAACAGAACGCATTTCAGCAAGACCTTGGCTACTGAAACAAACCTCGTCAGAAACACATTATTTAATTTTCCCCAACCTGAATATCCTTATATATCTACAAAATATACCCATACTTAAGAAAAATTAAAGCAACCTATACTTAAAACTGATAAAATGTAACTATAAAAAATAGAGTAATCGGAACTTAAGGTACAGCCTAACATCCAGGAATTTTAGCTAAAAACAGAAAATACAAGCAGCTGGGCAACAAGCCTTGAGGCTAATGAAGCATCGTTTTTAAAGCACAAAAAGAAATTGCCATACAATAAACTAATAAAAAGTGAATCAAATATAAAAACGAAAAAGGAACTCCTGCTAGAAACTCTAAACTTCAAACACAAATGATATGCACCATGCAACATGGAGAATCAAATAGCTCAGCAGTCAGAAAATAAAAATGAAGAAACGCATGGCCAGAGCTTATTATAAATAAATTCGTAGAAACATCATCAACATGCCAAAAGAACTTGAACAAGCTGCAATCGAAGAACTTACAGATTTTCAGCGAACCTATGCATGGCCTCAGGAGGACTAGGAAATGCCGCCACAAGTCCTCTCGTGACTCTTTGCACAATGTCACCCAAGAAAAGAGCACCCCGTCAGTCGGTATAAGAATACCTGATTCTGTCGCGGTGATGCACGAAGCATAGAACGAGCCTGGCCGCAGCTGCAAGCATCAAGATGAAACCAAGGACAGCACCAAGGAATCGCTTAATGTACAGAGACTACGCAGCATATCAGTTAAGCTCAAAGCGCCAAAGAGAACGAAGAAGCGATGATTATTTACAGCAGCTAATCAAAAAGGATAAAAAGGATGAGCGAGGATACAATCTCGTGACGCGATTGTCTTGATTGCAGGTGATATGGAACCAAGTGCAGGGATCGACAAGGGTCGGATCCCAGCTCTTGAGCACGCCATCCGGATCGCTGAGATACCTACGCAGCGCGTACAGCGCATCGCCCTCGGAGTTGGAACAAGTCGACGGCAAGAGCAGCGCCAGCGTAACAGCAGCAAGGGCTAGGGCTCGGTCCACAATCGCGCCAGAGATGCCCATCGCTCCTCCGCAGAACAGAAGTAGCTTCTTCCTTTAATTAGGGTTAGGCTTCCGAGTAGGATTAGAAGAAACCCGGACGAGTGGGTCTTCGTCTGGGGAAGAAGTTTAGCTCAACTGAATTCCGCATGCGTTGTTGGAAGGTCACTAGGATATCATTGACTTTGCCTTTAATAAATGAGTATGTATATGGACTCTGTAATGGCCTTTACAGGGAGGAAGGGCCGAAGGAGGGGAAGAGAAAACTCGGGCAAGGCTTCGGCTTCGCGATGCGGGCGGACGAGAGATAAGCGAAGAGGTAATTAGGTTTAGGTTTACCGATTTTGTAGAGATTCTGACGTGGCAAGACTTGCCACCTATGATGCCAACACATCCTTACACCACTGTGGCTACAGTGGTGTAAGGGTAGCAGCACTCTTTCTTATTTGATTCCAATTTATTTTTTCATATGGAACTGAATATAGTTCCCGCCGAAGAGACAAAACTGTCGGAGTGATTGCGCCAACAAATTTCTTCGCATATAGGTAAGTCATTGGTAGATATGACGTTCGGGTTAAAAGCCACATTCGACCTGTAAGAAAGAAATAATAATAATTTTAATTTTAAATACAAAAATTTAGAATTATGAATTAATTTACAGCACTTAAATTTAAGAGAAATACTATTTAGACCTACTGATATGGCATCTAAAAAAACTCATCCAATGAGATTTTTGATGCACAATGAGTGCCATATGTTCCTAGGCATATTGCCTTGCACACCTGGGTGTGAGAATAACAATTGCGGCTCCGCCTACACCCAAACGTACAATGTAATGTAATGACCCCAAGTCAATTTTTGTTAATTTTCCGGCTGACTTAGTTTCTATTGCTTACCGCAAATTTTCATTTTCAGTTAAAATTTTTCACCAAAATTCATTTTCATCAGTTCTTGCTTGTTTCTGTTATGCCCTATAACAAATATGATTAATTAATGACTTATAAGAGACATTTAAAGTAATAAATAAAAATAAAATTATAAATGTCTATTTCTATACGAATTTGCTGAGGAAGGAGATTTCATTATTTGCTATTAATTACAAATCTAAAAGTAATTAATGAAACATTTTAGATTATTGAGCTAAGATTTTCTTGTTCTTGTAACCGGCGAAAGTGGGAATACTTCTCTCGCATATTTAACGCCATTCATTCCTCTTCACAGCAATTACCCGCAATTAATGAAACATTTTAGATTATTGAGCTAAGATTTTCCAAGGGATGAGTCGACAGAACGAGCGACTCCCAATTTTTCTTCTCATTCCCGTAACCTACGAGACGTAATCGACAGTTTCCCAGCGCCATCTCCGGCTGCTTGGGCGCAAGAGATGGATGTACGGTACATGCTCACGCCCTATTTAATCCCCCACAGATTCCACAACTTCTCCCCACTATTTGCTAAACTCTCGAACGCTTCCATCCCTCGCAAGACTCACACCTTCTGATCCTTCGACAACCCGCCGACGCTCATCTTCTTGCTCTAGCCAACGAGATCAGCTGTCCTTAAAGGCCTATGATAGAGCAAAGACGATCCCGAACATCCTAGCGCTCGACAGCTCCTCCTTATCTCTTGCACGATCTCCTTCTTCGCTCGGTCTCAAGGAATCTCCTGTCATTAAGGTACGAATCTACTTCTATGATTTGCTTTTGTTTTGGCCAAAGTAAACAGGATTGATTTATCTTAAGTTTCACCTAATATTGCATCTAGGACTATTGTGAATGTTCATATTGAATGGTGTAGAGTAACCTAATAAAAGTAACTTAGAATCCTCGGTGTAATACCTTAAGCATCAAGTGAATTCCATCGTAATTAGAATAGAGTTTTGGCTACAGTTTTATTTTATATTAATGACTTTATTATTTAGATGTTGTAGACCTGCAGTTGATGTAACTTACGAACCTTGTTTTATGTAGTAAGAATCATGATTAAATTTATTATGACGCACACAAAGAATCCTTAAGTTATTCACTGTACGTTAATCAGTACACTCTATTCCTGCAATTTATTTTTCAATAAGGTGTTAATTAGTATAAATAATATTGAAATGTCTTCACAAATCCTATATTCATGGTTGTATTCAAAATAGGATATAGTTTTCTACATTTACTAGTATTAAAAAATTTATTACCCTAACACCTTTGTTTGATGCAATAAAATGGTCCTCTCAACTCCATAAATTATCTAGCATAGTTATATATATTGTCTCGGGTAATTGATTATAAACCCTTTTTGCATTGGTAACCCTATTAAGATAATACACTTGTTCTTAGTTGAGCTTTAATAGCATGGACAAAGGATTCAAACCAACTTTGTTATAAGGGTGATGCTCCATTCCTCTATAATAATATTGATAGAGGAAGTTAAGTCTCATAATAAGGAATGCTTGTGGCCATAAGAAGTAATTCTATAAAATTATTGAACTTAGAACAACAACATCTAATAGTAGAAGTAAAAACATAAGGGGAATGTAATTTTTCAAAGAAATTGATTTTGATACCCCCATAAATCTAGAAGTCAAATCTTGATCCAAATCCTGAGGAGAGTTGAATTCAGGCTTAGAGATGAGAGCATATGTTTTTAATGTTATATATATATATATATATATAAGCCATTTACAAAGACTAATAGAATTACAAAATATAACTTTTGCAACCCTTTCAGATTTGAGAGTGCTTCGTCATATTAAGTCAACACAAAATTAACCTAGCATTTTTAGGTATCACTTCAATAGTTGATTAGATAGAGATTTAAGTGAGATAATCTAGTTGGACTTACCTGGAGATAACATGGATGGCAAGAAGATTAACTTTTTCATTAATATTTTAATTGTCTATTTTTATCAAAGATGTAAAACTAAGGATTTTAAGGTTGCTCTTTTGTTTTTTGAATCTTTAGTAATAAATGAAAATATTTGATGTTTTAAATTATGTGCTTATTTTTCTTTGACCTTGATCCCTAGATTCCCCGCATTGATGATGACATGGAAGGCGCTAGCTGATGATATGATCTAGGGTGCAAGAAAGAGGAAATAAAGAGGGATAGATGGAGAAAAGAAGAGAGAGAGAGAGAGGGGGGGATTGAGCGGGGAACAATATATTGACTCCCATTAGTCAATTAACTGGCTACCACCACTTGTCAGGTATTGATGGTGTTGCGTGGCTTGTCGATTGGGGAAAAAGGTGCTGAGTGTTCGGGTTGGGTTGGTTGATTAGGTTTACATTTTTATGAATAATAATAAAAATATTAATAATCATTATAATAACATATATTAATTATAATAATAAAAATATTACTAATTATTTAAATGAAGTTCTAATTGATATATTACTATTAAAACAATTAAGTTCAAACATTTTTAGAAAAAATAGCTTTTCTTAGCCCGGAATGCAAAAATGTCTAAGATAGAGTCAGTATTTCGTTTGAGTCTCAAATTAATAATTATAAATTTTCATAGCTAAAAATTCTAAGAATACATATAAAAAGAAAAGATTCATAAATATTAACTAAATACTTTAACAATACATAAGATCATTCATGGTTTACTAGTATACAGATTAGAGATCCAGAAAACTGTGATATGTAATTAGTCATCATTAGTGCTAGTTCAAAGCAAAAAACATAGGAAAGGTTGCTACTATGCTTTCCCTAATGTCTAAAAGTAACGATTGACGTTTTAACATTGTACGTGTTACGAAGAAGCACTACACATTATTTAGTATATGTGGAAGATATTTTAGAGAAAGAAAATAATATTGATAGAGGAAGTTAAGTCTCATAATAAGGAATGCATGTGGCCATAAGAAGTAATTCTATAAAATTATTGAACTTAGAACAACAACATCTAATAGTAGAAGTAAGAACATAAGGGGAATGTAATTTCTCAAAGAATTTATTTTGATACCCACATAAATCTAGAAGTCAAATCTTGATCCAAATCCTGAGGAGAGTTGATTTCAGGCTTAGAGATGAGAGCATATGTTTTTAATGTTATATATATATATATAAGCCATTTACAAAGACTAATAGAATTGCAAAATATAACTTTTGCAAACCTTTCAGATTTGAGAGTGCTTCGCATATTAAGTCAACACAAAGGTACTCAGGTAATTCCTTTTTCACATATTTATTTTTATTGCTGCTTTAGCATCGCTTTGATTTTATTTCGTGTTGATATTAAATGCACTATTTATTTTACTGTCAAATGATGTCAAGGAACAAAATGTTGTTCATATGTCTTGTGAATGTATGCAATGGTTCCAAACTGGTGGCCAAATTAGGTAAGGACCGGGCTAGTCCATCGGGAGTTATAAGAGTGCCAACTAAAGCCATTGAGGGGGCCCAATTGTTGAGCTTATTTTATTTGAACCCTACCTCGAGGTTCTAAATTTGCCAATCAGAACTGCTAACGTTGATTCATAATACTAAGACAAACATAAACATGAATTCTATGCAATTATTAAATCATCTGTTGAATTTTGCATTTGGTATAATTATGGCAAGAAGATGTTTGTTCATAGGAATGTCATTATTATTTTTATTTTGCATTTAGACATATTTTCATACAATTTATAACATCTTTATTTCGCTTTCCAATTTTGTTTGAGTGTAGCAATAATATTCTTTGTACTTAGAATGTACTATAAGACAATGTTATTATAATGTTATACCAGGTACAGCTGGAAGATGCTGAGCTAGCTTAAAGGAATTTTAAGGAATTATAGAGTGAAATAGAGGAATAAAATTCGAATTTATTTTATGCTTATAAGATACAATTGATGATTCATACTTGTTGAAACAATTATTTAATGTCATAATATTCTGGATTATTTTATTTTGAAATTGAATGGACATATTTTATGGCTTTGGATGTTTACGTGTTATTTTTTATTCCTAATATGATTCTGCAGAGATGTACTCAATGTTGGATTGATAGTTATTAACCAATATTGGGCTATCACAATACAATTGAGTTAACACGTGTTATGCATTGTAGCGTGTGCTCCCATGCATTTGAGAACAAAAGCTATTAAGTGTGTTTATGCGTCACTTGCGCTCGCATGAGTTCTCTGTCCTCATGCCTAGGCGCGTGTTGATCTCATGCATGGAAGTGTCTAAAACAGCGAGCTTGGCACCTGAGAGCGTTTAAGCTTTTGAGCACGTTAGGGTGGCCGCTCCTCAGACTATATCTGCTTGAAATAGCACCCAGTCTCTTTTTGACTTGCCTTTAAACCATCTGGGGATCACTGTGCTTGGGCGTGAATGCAATACTTGGGTGGGCTCAATTTGTGAATATATTCTAATTATATTCATTCCACCTTCAATCAAGCAAGTGATGAGAAAAGAAATCTAAACATTAAAACAAGGACAATGGGTTACCATAGAATACAAAGTATAATTTGCTAGATTGGCCTAATTTGCTCCAAAAATGGTGGCAATCTAGAACATTCACTACCAGTTAATTACTTAGAGACTTCTTCAGAAAAAGCAACTTCCACATAGAATCTCAAAAAAATTTATGAACTTGGTGGATGGGTCCAAGTTAATAGAATCCAAGATAATTCTTAAAACCCTCACATGCTTAAAATGAAGATGGCTAAATAGTATTATCAATATTTAAAGAAGGAAAAATCAATTTATTAGTGAAGAACTAGATTATTCAATCTGCAAAATGAAGGAGAAGATTAGAGGGAATTCATCTCATGTACCATTTGTGGCTTCAAGAATCCAAAATGGAGTTGCTTCGCTGAGAAGAATTAGTGCTTCAAATGCCAACACCATGGACGCATTAAGTGAATGTTGTGCTAAAATGACTGTTGACTAGCATCCTCTATATGAAGTATAGAAGCAAAAATTTGAAGGTGGAAGAACTCTTGTACAATAAAACCCTTGTAGGCATAAGAGTACAATCAAATCTATAACAAAGACTTCTGCAAAGGCCAAAATTTCCAATTTAAATTTTACAAAAGATGTTGAAACTTCTAAAAATGTTATGGGTACTATCTTTATTAATCAATTCCTTGAATAGTTTTATTTGAATCTAATGATAATATTCTATATTTGCTACACTTTCCACCACACTCAATTTGATCATTAAAGCTTTACCCATATCGATGAATATGGGTTTACTATTAAGTGATAGCCTAGTTATTTCTACCAATGTACTTGTAACTTAAAACATAAATAGTAGGTCAATAGAAGCAAAGTTAATTATACATCCAATTGTAACATTCAATTTTGTACCTAAAATGGAATAAATGAGCATGCAAAATGTTTTCATTGACTGCTCCAAAAAGAAAGTCCAAATTGGTTCTAAAAGACAGCCACTTTCACAAATTGTAAATGTATACTTTCCACTCTGATCTCATCTCTTCACGCCAATAAGTTATTAAAGAAATGGAACCATACATTCTTGGCAGTCCGTAGGAGCCCATGAACTTTCATATTGTATGTGAAACCTTTAGGGTTTCTTAAATCGCCATACATAATTCTCACCAACCCGAGAGATTGAGTTCACCATCGATTTAGTACTTGTAGTTTCTCCTATGCGAAAAGCACCATATCATATAGCCTCTAAAGAACTTCAGGAGCTAAAGGAATAATTGCAAGAACTTATTTTTCCCTTCACTTCAGCTTTATTTATCCCTACAGTTCAGCTTTATTTATCCCTGCACTTCAGCTTGGGTAGCACCATATTTATTTATCCTTACAATTCATTGCATATGTGCATCGACTATCAAGAGTTAAATTATGCCACTATTAAAAATAAGTAGCCACTCCTAAAAATTGATGATACATTTGATCAATTGACAAGTGTAGTAATCTTTTCAAAGGTTGATTTGTGATTTAGGTAGCATCAGGATAGAACAAATTCGGAGTTAGTTTTTCAACAACTTAAAGATTGTTTGACTATTGCACCTATACTTGTACTTCTAGTGGATAGAACATTATTCACTTTTATTGATGCATCACTTTGTGGTCTAGGGTTCGTACTAATACAAAAAGGTCAAGTTATTGTACACACATCAAAACAACTAAAAGTATATGAGAAAAACTATTAAGTGCATAATCGAAAATTATAAGCTATTATTTTTGAAACAAAGGTTTGGAGGCATTACTTTGTGAAGATAAGTGTGAAATTTTATCACCATTAGAGCCTTAAAAATATATTTACTTAGAAGAACAAAATATGTGATAGTATGGATGGTTGGAATTATAAAAGACTACAATCTAAGCATTCAATATCACACTCGAAAGACTAATGTAGAGAAAAACCATCAAAAAACCTTCATTGATTAACTTTATTGATACTCTTAGTAGGAAATTGTTAGTTCCTCTAGAAAAATGAACAAAATCAGCACAAAAAATGAAAAAGAATATTAATCCTTAAAGCCATATATTAGTGATGGATATCAAACTAAACTTTGCTAGGACGCTTTTTATATTCTATTTCTATGGAATATATTACAGGTGCAAAATCAAAAGTTACAAGACACTTTTCTATCAAAAGTTTGCAACATAGGTTACACCATACACCCAGCAAGAACTAAAATGTACAGAGATTTGAAGACACTTTTTTGGTGGCCTAAACTAAAAGACAATATAGGAAAGCTTGTAGAAAAATGTGAGGCTTGCAATATTGTCAAGGAACTTAGAATGACTACTCCACCACTTTCAATTCTAGAATGGAAGTAAGAAGCTATCTCTATTAACTATGATGGGGTTTCATTGATCTAGATTAGAAAACAATCTATTTGGGCAATTATAAATCACCTCACTAAATTAGCTCATTTCTCCCCATTCATCAAACTGATCTAGTGGAGAAGCTGGACAAGTTATATTAAAGGAAAATAAGCAAATTACAATGAGTTCTTAAGATAATTATGCCCAATCAAGAAGAATCAAGTTTGGAAAAAGAAATTGATATGCATTATGCTTACCTTACCCTTATCTTTATAAAGTAACTATAGTTACACACAATGCTTTTAAATAATTTTATGATTTTAATACTTGACTCAGTAATTATGCTTTTAAATAATTTTGTTATCATAGCTTGAGTGTGCTAGAGTAACTACACAAAAGAAGAATCAAGTTTGGAAAAGGAAATTGATATGCATTATGCTTACCTTACCCTTATCTCTTTATAAAGTAACTATAATTACACGCAGTGCTTTTAAATAATTTTATGATTTTAATGCTTGACTCAGTAATTATGATTTTATAATGATTTTGAATGTCACTAATAATATTCCTTTAAGATAGTGAGTTTATAACAACTCTGCATTGTTAGAACCCAAACATATAAATTAATTAGGCAAGATGCCTTTATGTTACAGTTAAACATGCCAAGATGCATCACACCCAAATACATTATGCCCAAACATGACTATAGATGCGACCAAGCTTATATTCATAGAGGAGCCGATGCTTGAGTGAGCCAAAGTGCCAAGCACTTGGGCGAGGATGCACCTAAATGCCCATTGAAGCATCTAAATACATGTGATTTAGTAACCAAGAAATGCGATGATCAAGTAATGTAATCATCGAAGCTGCATGACAATTGGCTCATCATCCGTTCATGATTTGTTAGGTTCCTCAACACAATTTAATTAATGACTTAATGCAATTAACGTGATCTGGCAAGTCTGTAGTTTAATTATCAAGAACCCAGGTGCACATCTGCTTGCTCCTAGATATGTACAACTGACTAAGGTACATGGAGCTTGATCTGGCATAATATGTACAAAATAGTCACAAACTTAGATGCACATTTAATGTACATCCAGATGTGATTATATTGACTCAAAAACTTTGAGCATAACCAAATGCGATTCAAATACCATGAGTCGCATGCCCATACATTCTTAAACAGGCACCTAAGTACATGCATAGTTCAAGTTATGAGTATATAAATAACCATTAAATTGTATATTTAAGGAGCCTCTAATTACATTGAGTTCTTAAGATAATTGTGCCCAATCAGGATGTTCAATTCAAACTAAAATTTTGGTACACTATTCAAGCATGTTTAGATCCAAACTATGTATGAGCACAGTTTTCCACCCTCATTCTGATTGACAAATATATATGATAAATAAACTCCTATAATACTTCAACCAACATAACATATGTATCAAAGTCATCATCATATGTATCTATTAAGGATATTCTCCTTCAACCCAACTTAACATATGAAGAAACACTAGAAAGAGTACTCTCCTTTAATATCAAGAAGTTGAGGAATAGTTCTATTATCATGGCTTGAGTGCAGAGTAACTACACAAAAGAAGAATCAACTTGGAAAAAAAAAATTTATATGCATTATGCTTACTTAAGAATCAACTTGGGAAAAAGAAACAAATATGCATTATGCTTACGTTACCCTCATCTCTTTATATAGTAACTATAATCACCCACAGTTCTTTTAAATAATCTAATCATTTTAATGCTTAGTCAGTAATTATGATTTTATAATGACTTTGAATGTCACTAATGACATTCCTTTATAACAACTAAATATTTGTTAGAACTTGCACCTATAAATTAATCAAGGTAGATGCCTATATCTTACATGATTTCCCAAGTCTAGAGTTTAATTATCATGAACCCAAGTGCACATTTGCTTGCTCCTAGATATGTATAACTGATTAGGATTACCTGGAGCTTGATCTGGCATGGCATGTACAAAATAGTTCAAACTTAGGCGCACATTTAATGTACGTTTAGATGTGATAAAATGACTCAAAAACATTGGGCTTAACTAGATGCAACTAGAATACCATGAGTCATGTGCCCAAACATGCTTAAACACG
Organism: Gastrodia elata; assembly: GCA_016760335.1. Lineage (NCBI taxonomy): Eukaryota > Viridiplantae > Streptophyta > Magnoliopsida > Asparagales > Orchidaceae > Gastrodia > Gastrodia elata. The sequence goes on from CM028681.1 coordinate 41,739,968, forward strand.
CACCTAATTACATTTATAGTTCAAGTTATGAGTATATAAATACAATTAAATTGAATATTCAAGGAGTGGCAATCCATAGCCTCTATTATCAATGAAAATCTTTAAAAGCATCTAAGCCAAGATGGTACTATAGTTGTGAGGGCTAAGAAATGAAAGGCTCAAGGAAAACTAGGTTGGTACTATATATTCTTTTTTAATGTTACTTTTCATCGGGTACATAAAAATTTAGTAAATCTATTATTACCTTATTTTGGCTACCATAATGCTACAAATTTCTTTTAAAACCAATTAATTAAGAAACTCAGAAATACATTCTTTAATTTTTGAATAACCTATCTGAATTCTTTCTAAGATTGCAATTATTACTATTATTATTACTATTATGATTATTATTATTATTTACATCCTTTTTTATATAAAGTTTATTGGTTATTTTTAAAAATATATTTTGTACCCACTCAAGAATCATATCAAGTTTAGAATTATTGAATTATTTTCAAAGAAATTGATTTTGATACCCCCCATAAATCTAGAAGTCAAATCTTGATCCAAATCCTGAGGGAGAGTTGAATTCAGGCTTAGAGATGAGAGATATGTTTTTAATGTTATATATATATATATATATATAAGCCATTTACAAAGACTAATAGATATTTACACAAATATACTTTTGCAAACCTTTCAGATTTGAGAGTGCTTCGTCATATTAAGTCAACACAAAATTAACCTAGCATTTTTAGGTATCACTTCAATAGTTGATTAGATAGAGATTTAAGTGAGATAATCTAGTTGGACTTACCTGGAGATAACATGGATGGCAAGAAGATTAACTTTTTCATTAATATTTTAATTGTCTATTTTTATCAAGATGTAAAACTAAGGATTTTAAGGTTGCTCTTTTGTTTTTTGAATCTTTAGTAATAAATGAAAATATTTGATGTTTTAAATTATGTGCTTATTTTTCTTTGACCTTGATCCCTAGATTCCCCGCATTGATGATGACATGGAAGGCGCTAGCTGATGATATGATCTAGGGTGCAAGAAAGAGGAAATAAAGAGGGATAGATGGAGAAAAGAAGAGACAGAGAGAGAGGGGGGGATTGAGCGGGGAACAATATATTGACTCCCATTAGTCAATTAACTGGCTACCACCACTTGTCAGGTATTGATGGTGTTGCGTGGCTTGTCGATTGGGGAAAAAGGTGCTGAGTATTCGGGTTGGGTTGGTTGATTAGGTTTACATTTTTATGAATAATAATAAAATATTAATAATCATTATAATAACATATATTAATTATAATAATAAAAATATTACTAATTATTTAAATGAAGTTCTAATTGATATATTACTGTAAAAACAATTAAGTTCAAACATTTTTAGAAAAAATAGCTTTTCTTAGCCCGGAATGCAAAAATGTCTAAGATAGAGTCAGTATTTCGTTTGAGTCTCAAATTAATAATTATAAATTTTTATAGCTAAAAATTCTAAGAATACATATAAAAAGAAAAGATTCATAAATATTAACTAATACTTTAACAATACATAAAATCATGTGTGGTTTATTAGTATACAGATTAGAGATCCAGAAAATTGTGATATGTAATTAGTCATCATTAGTGCTAGTTCAAAGCAACAAACATAGGAAAGGTTGCTACTATGCTTTCCCTAATGTCTAAAAGTAACGATTGACATTTTAACATTGTATGTGTTACGAAGAAGCACTACACATTATTTAGTATATGCGGAAGATATTTTAGAGAAAGAATATATCATTATCCTAAAATTAAATGGTACTCTATGAAACTTGTGAGATAAATATATGTATTGTTGTGTATATGTGAGGTCCACCATTATATGTTTAAATTATGATTAATTAGCATTAATTAAGTATTGGGATAGACATTATGATGCATATTAGTGGCCAAAAAATAGTAATCAAATTTCATTGACAACTAAATGGTTTACTAATTGGATTAGAATGTGCAAATTCAAAAAGAAAACAAAGAAATACAATAAAATGAAATGGAAATATTTACTTGGGTGAAAGGGGAGAATTTGTGGAAGCAACATCATCTCAGGTAGTAGTGGGTTGTTTCCGGCCCAATCAAACACGCCGAGAACCTTGAGAAATTGAAATAAAAAACCATTAACTTAATTTATAAGAAAAGTTTTCACAGTTTCTTATTTTTAAAAGAAGAGACTAATTTGTAGAATTTACAGAAAGCCAAAACTTTCCCCATTGTGTTGTATGAGTTGCACCACCATGTTGTAAAATCCACTCTCTGCCCTTTCTTATTGCCCCATCACCACCTTCAGCCTCTTCACCAAGCAATCTTAATGTAACATATGATAGCACTGAACCAAACATAGTACTATGACCTTCAATATGGAAACCCCAACCTCCATCTTCATTCTACAATAAACATGTATATTTTAATCTATAAATAACCAACAAAAAAAATCTTATTTAAACTTATTATAATTACCTGATGGTTATAAATAAATCGTCTCATTTCACTCACATGCTCCGTTGATAAAAGAGTGTTTAATGCTCCAGTAATATATAGAGTTATAATCTATTTTCAAACTAAATCAATAATTTGAGGTTATAGAGCAAAATTTTGTTTCATTTTATGTAATAAGGATATACCAAGCCTGGCAATAAAAACATAGGAGCACCAAAATCAGCTGGCCAGTGCCCATCATGAGCTTGAAGATTAGAGAAGCTTGAGAGAGCTCGTCGTATGGACGTGGAGACAGCTTCCTCAGTGACATCATCACTATCTCCAAGTTTTTCTTGGGAGGAAGATCCATATAAGTTTGTTTCTCTTTTGAATACTGCAATTAAAAAATGTTCATAATATATATTAAGAATGAAGGGTGCCAAGGGCATGCTTGGTTTCTTAATAATAGGATGTCATCAAATATTATCTTCTAATTGGATGAACATGGAATTTTATGTGTTTAAAAATAAGATCAAATTGATTATCCTTCTGACTATAAATAGACCCATTATGAGAGGACTAACCATTTTGACAAGATATAGCCTATAGAGAATAGATGCAAGTATATGTGGGGTGCATTTTATATTAATCCACAAGAAAGAAAATCATCACTTTGGGTTACAAGTGAGGAAAACATAAGTGCTTGAGCAGTAATTTCCATACCATTGTGATTCTCATTTGCATACTGCAATTAACAAAGTTCAATGAATTATTTTAGAATAAAGGGTGATTAGGGCTTGCTCAGTTGCTTTTAATAAGATGTTAAGCAATATTTTCTTATAATTTGATGAAAATAGCTGGTTTTGGTTCATTTCAAAATTGTGTTTGCAATATGTTCAAATTGAAGTGAATCTTATCCTTATGAGTAGATGCATCCCAGTATTAATGAGAACAGTGGGAATCTTAAGTGGTGTGCTTTTTTTTTTTAACTTAGGTTCATTGAGGTGTGTGTATGTTTATAAAAATTGCAATCAACAAGAAAGAAAAGCATCGGCTCAGACTACTGGTAGAGGTAAAATAAGAAAGGACTGGATTCTTAATATAAAATGAAGAACTATTTCTATTGGGGCTAGCAATTAGATAGTTGAATTGGTAAGAAGATTTTCTATTATGCAAGAAGACAGATGTAAAAGCTCATTTAAATAAATAAAATAAAAAATTTTGTAACAGTAAAGGAACTCAAATAGGGGATGTACATCGTTTTATCGTAAGGAAAAAATGTATTTATTTTCTAGAAGAAAAGTTGATATTTAAATAATTATAAAGTACAACAAAAGAAGCTGTGCACTCAAAAAAGGTGTTGGCTTTCTTGTTAAATACTTAAATAAATGTTGTGCTAATTTGAAATTTATTTTGATATTCTTTGGGTGTTTATGCTCTCAAAAATGCAAATTTTGTATTGCTGAATATCTTTATACTGAAACCTTATCTCATTTGAAGTAGTTCTCAATTGAATAAGGATTCAATCACTCAGATACTAGCTGTTAGAGATTCACTCTCCCCATTAGCCCACCTCACTATGCAGTGGCGAGGATGAATGAGGATCATTCAGTGGAAACACCTAATGGATCCACAATATCACCTTTGAAGCAAATCACAAAATAAAAAGCAAAGAAAATATAAATAATAGAGGCACAATCAAGTACATTGTTTAATGTGGGAACCCCAAATTCAAAGAAAAATAATAGGACCACACCATATAGAACTCCACTATAAAATTAGGAGAAAGTAGTTACAAGAGATTTCTCACTTTTGCCTTGGAGTTCTCTCATCTCATAATTTTTCCCTTAGCTCCTCGCATCACTAACACATAGGCCTCAATTGCACACAAACACCACAACACTCTCATACCTTATTAAACTCTAAAATAACAAGGATATTTAAGAAAATCTCTTATATCTTTATGGCTAAGATGGGAGCTTAGGGATGCCCAGATGCCCAGCAAAAAATAGTAGAGTTGTATATAGGATAATTTGCTAAGTAAGAGAAAAACAAGAAGAAAAAGAGTTAAATAAGTCGCTGCAATGTAGGGTCCAAAAGCATGGAGCAAAGAAGTTGATATTTTCTTGAACATGATTAATTTTCAACAATGTACAGTTATCTATGTAATCTATATGAAGAGCATTTGTGATTTTCTTTCGAAATGTTTGTGTGTTCATATTTGATATTTCTATGGAGTATTGATCAAATTATTAGGGATTTTAAACAATCAATATTGAGAGAGTAGGAATGATTGGAGATAGCCACATTCGTTGGGATAGAGACATAATTGATGAAGAAAATATTTCTTAAATTGAAGGAAATTGCTAATGGAGTTTTGGAAAACTTCAAAATGATAAATTGTAAAACCATTAATATTATCACAAAAATTGGTATTAAGTTATTTGTATATTATGACATAGAAGTAGAAAACCAAACTTACTACATGAGCCTTATTAGAAGTCTCAAAAACTGATAGATACGAGTTGGAAACTGACAGATACGAGTTGGCATTACCTATCAAGTTGGCTTTGATATACATAATATGATGAGATCTACAACCACATATTTGAAGCCCACCATGCATATTATGAGATATTTGAAAGGAATCATAGAATATGGACCGTATTATTAAAGAGAATTATTTTTTAGTTGGTTGATTACCCAAATAGTGATTGGAGTGAACATCAAAATGATAGAAAGAGTATTATGAGGACTATACTTATCTGGCCTAGATTACATTTGCATGGAATTCTAAAAAATAAAAGGTAATATCAATCTCTTTATATAAAATAGAATATAATATAACATCTAATTGTATTTGCGATGCCATAAAGTTAAAGAGACTTTTGAGGAGTTTCTTTGGGGTTAATATGTGAATTGAGAAAGAATCCAATACTTTATGAGAATACCAAGCACATGGATACAATGTATTATATTATTTGAGAGATACTTGAAGAAAAAGAGGTGAGATAAGGGTCTGTAAAGATAAATGTTTAAATGGTTGATATGTATGCCAAGTCATTTAAGGGAAAGAATTTCAAAAGGCATAGAGAACTATTAGGAGTGAATATATGTAAATATTTAAGCTAGAGGGGGGAGTGTATTAACAATAAGTTCAAATTGAAGAAATGCTACACTTATGAATAGGTGCAAGCCAAGTTTGAAGAGATAATAATTATGAGAAGTGTGTTCATTGTGAAAACTTATTAAAACTAAATGAAAATTATTGAGGGCAGGTTTATTTTGATTTGACGCTTTAAAGAAGTATGTCTATTTAGAAGAATTGCAATCGATAATACAGAAAACCTACACTTTGGAACATGAGTAGATTCAAAAAGGTAGATGTTCGGTTCTTGCTTTAAAAATAAGTATAACTATTAGATAGAAAACATTGGAGCATTAATTTGGTAAAAGTGGTTCTATTTTCTTATGTAAGAAGAGAAAATCAATTGATGTTGTAGCCCAGAGGTTAGGGTTTTTCAAAATGTGCTCAAGATTAGCCCACAAGTTGCATTTTGCCTATCAAGGCCCCCTTGCTTATAAAAAAAAAAGTAAATTCTCAATTAAATTGCATTACTCAATTTCAAATTAGCATGTATATTCACTTGTCTAAGCTACAATACCTTTTATTTTCTCTATTTAGGAGGACTAGGAAGATGGATTAGATTATAGGAGCCAAACTCAAGTAAGAAGATAGGTTCAAATCCTAGACTCCTTCCAAATATTACTTTATAAATAATTTCTACTAGTTTGTAGCCACATATGATATATTAGTGTTGACCACAAAGTTTTCCTATTAAAAAGCACCATTTTTCTCCCACTGTCTTATTTAGCATATTAAACTTGTTTATTTTGTATTCTTTTCTTAAGTTTCATTTTGTAGATGCTTTGTTTTATTCCTCTTATACTCATTTCTCATTTAAAAAATGTTACTTGACTCTCAAAAATTTCTAAAAAATTATGAATGATTAGAATTTAGAATTTAAAATATATATTTTTATGGGCTCCACAAACAAAAGTGAATTTAATAATAAATTTTTATTCTATTTAACTCCTTAAATTCTAGTCATCCATATCTTTTGGGAAAAATATAAGAGCTATCTAGCAAAACTCTTAAATAAAACACCTTAAATTTTTCATAAAAATTTATTTAAAAAAGTTCCTTAAAATATGATGTCATAGAGTCATGGACCATATACAAGAAAGCTAGGGTTTTTTTCCTTGAAGGAGGACGTGGCGTGCTTTCGGCGGCAACGGTACGGGAGTAGCCACTTCGCGTCAGATCAAAGGTCTTTTTGTAGTCTTTCTCTACTTTGCCCTAATCCCCGATAGGTTATCAGGGTTTTCCCCAAACCCCTTCCTCCACCCCACCCCCTAACCATTCTCTTGCCAACTTTTCTCTCTTCTTCCTCTTGTCATGGTGATGTTCGGCTTCTCTAAAGCATTGTTTCTTAGTTTTGAGGTACAAACCAAAGACTTCAGTTGAGAGTTTCTCCCTAGTGAGGCTGATGAGATCTCCTTCAGCTTGGAAGCTGAAAGTGAGAAGCTTATGGACCTCCCGTCATATTGAACTTGCATTTGGGAAAAATCACACCTTAGCTCTTCTGATTGTAATGCGAGATTGTGGAATAGTATAGCAATCTTGATCGCATAGCTCTAGTGGGAGGTTACTGTCCATTAAAGTTTTCTTGTGAAGAAGATTTTTCGAAGTTATTGAGGTGGAATATGGCATTTCTTTGGGATCCTTTCTGGTAAAAAATTGGGATCAAACCTTCAAACCTGCGACAGCTACATTCTCTTCCCTCCTGATTTGGGTGAAGCCCCTTAATCTTCCTTTTGTACTATGAGCGGATAAAGCCATATCAAGCGAGCAAAATCATGGTTCCTGTTGTTATATGTTCTGTTATAGCATCAGGAAAAGGTTATCATTTACCAAAATCGACATTGAGGTGAACCCTCATTGTAAGTTCCCTGAGTGTGCACCTATGAAGTTGAACTAGAGTACTATATCTCAAAAAATTATCTATATAATGAGAAGACAAAGGTTTGTGAGAGTTGCAAAAATTTAATCTTCTCCACTACCTAAAGCAAATCATTCCCAATTCCAATAAGGGAAGGCATGTTAGGCACAATTCAAGGAATCATAATGCTAAATTTTTGTCCAGAACACAGCAGATTAACAATCCAGGGTTAGTCCTATTATCTATTCAGCCACTTTCCCTGACTATCCCAGCTTTGACTGAGGTGCTAGCAGTGCCTAATTCCCTTGAATGCACAAAGAATTGCTCTATTTTTAATGCTCAAAGAATTCCCGAGCTATTACTCACTCGTTATTACTATCATTACGAAGCACTCTTATGCTACGAGCCTTGCAATGCATTATTAGAAAAATTAAGAAATGTCTAAATGGATGGTCGCACAAAGCTTCTCTCTTTTGTGGGCCGCGTACAGCTTCTCAAACTGTCTGTTGGGAATATGCTCACTTATTGCACCTACCTAGAGGTATTATAAGAAAATATCTCTTCCATTTGTGCTAATTTTTTGTTTGACAGTGGTAATGGAAAAATGTTAGGGCTTATTAAATAGGATAATGCTGCCACGCCAAGAAAATTCGGAGGTTTGGAGTTTTGTTGATGCTGATGTTCTTATGAAAGCGTGCAAACTTTCATCCTATTGGAGGCTGTCATGCTCTCTCTCCCTCATTAGGAATTGGTGGAGGATCATGTTAAATAGCATAAGTTCCAAGCGGTCCTAATTGCTCTACATATTGGAAAGAATTGAAGAAATTTTGCTCCCTATTCTTACTTGTATATGCATAAACTCCCTCCAAGGTCCTTTCTTTGGCTCATATGGCACTTGCTGCTTCAAAAAAAGTATCGATTGGAGAGCAAGAACCCTGTAAACGGACATATTTGGGTTTGGTTTCAACACTAAAAACCGAGATATTAGAAGAGGAGTCCTATGCAACAAAAACTGTGTTTTTATAGGGGACTTTGATAAAACGCAGGATCATCTCATTTCTCTTTTAGCTTCTCGAACACCTTACTCCGAGATCCTAAGCTTATAGGAAACATCTTATTTCCCCCAACTATGAAGCAAACCATCACCGAGCCCGCCACGTCGTGGAGAGGGCTTCTCATCTTTTAATGAGGAGAGGGATTTCCACGACGGTTTCATCTTTGCAGCGGCGGCTTCGACTTTGACGGGGCGGGCTTAGCGAGGAGATGGAAGAGGATGATAGGCGGCTTTTCACCATGCAATGGACCGACGAGGTGCCTTGTGAAGAAATAAAAGGAGTATTGCTATATGGTTCTCAATTATCTCTCAAAATGTATTGATAATTAGGATTTAGGGAGTTAAGTGAAATAAAATTTTTTTATTAAATCCACTTTTGCTTGTGAGGCCCATAAAAATATATTTTTTAAATCTTAAATCCTAGTCATCCATCTTTTTTGGGAGATATTTGAGAGTTAAGTAATATTTTTTTGATTTAGATATTATTTTAATATAAATTTAAAAATAATATATTTTATTTTAATATAAATAAATATCAATAAAATAATGTTAATGTTATTTAGATTCTTATTTAAATAAGATTTAAAAATTATTTTAATATAAATTTTAAAAATAATATTTATATTATTTTAATATAAATAATAAATATTAATTCAATGTATTTTTTAAGTGTTACATAAAGTATTTAAATATAATTTCTCACAACCAGTTTTTTATTTATTTATACTGTTTTGATGCTGCCAGACTGACTGAGAAATGATATTTAGATTCCTTTGAATGTCATGTCTAATATTTATCAGGTTCTAGGATTAGTCTTTGCTCTTTACATTTGATTAACTATGTAATTATTTCTTATGAATAAAACTCTCCATCTCTTACAAGAAAAAAAAAGGCAGTATCAAGAACTGATGTACTCAAAAGCGCTATGTTTTCGTCTGGTGCTTATATCTTATATTAGTGAAAACATTTATTGCATTACATGCAGTCGCAACAGCAAATCAGAGCTATTCTTAGTCTTGAATCGATTCCTCCGGAACTCCTCGCGAGCTCTCTCGACCTGCGACATCTCGTCAGAGGTTCCGAGCTCGGGGTGGAACTCCCACACTTGTCTCCCCAAGTGACCGTTGGTGCTTCTCAGCCATGGATTATTTCCTCCCTCTCCAATCTTAAGCTTCCACATCTATCTCTACAATATGCTTAAGGCAGATTAGAACTGAATGCTTCGGCTTACTTACTGCACCCTATATATATAGGGATACACTTTGCGATTGGGGATTCAATTTTAAAATTGAGTTATTTAAAATTATTCCATGATATCATACTAACCACATTTTTTATCTCATAGAATTAAAAAAAAATATATATATATGTATAATTTTTTATTATTGATAAATGAGGTTGACTTTTTATCCTATAAACTTCAAGTTTTTTCTTGCATAAGATATGCAATATCTATATTTTTATTTATACATTTATATTTCAAAAGGAAATTATTGTTTGTTAATTAAAAATGTTTTTTTTATCTAGTTTTCATCTCTATACAATATTTATTAAACAAATATATAGAAGAGATGCATTTCAAATCGAGTTTGAGTTGTTAGCTCAGAATCAAATTTGATTTGAGTTCGAGTTTGAGTCAAGTTCTAGTCGAATTCGAGTCTAGTTTGAGTCATCTCGAGTTATTTAAATAGGATTTGAGTCAAGACGTACGATTTAAACTTGACTGTAAAATTTTCGAGTCGAGTCAAAATATCTCAAGTTCGAGTCGAGTCGTTCGAATTTTAATTTAATGTAAAATTGCTAGCGCATGAACAAAATTTTCTTTACAAATAGAATATATGTTTAGGTTTCTATTTTTTTAATACATTAGTTTAAGCCTTTCTTTTGTTTTAGTTGTATAACATTTAAATAATCAAATGAAACAACAAGAAGTATTAAAACAACTGAAAGTTCTAAAACAGTACAAATCTAAATGTAAAGTAAAATTGAGACTAAAAATTGAGTACTGAAAGTAGAGAAAATAATAAAAAAATAGAAACTAAGTAAATAATGAATTAAAATGGTGCTGTATCCCATTGAATTTATACATATGCATCTGAATATGCCACAGAGTTGTATGCCACAAGTATGCTGATTTGGTATCACATGACACTTCACGATGGTGAGCAAACGCTCTGTTAATAGAGTCCTTCTAATATCTTAGGTGAGCACATCACTTTATTAATGATGATATACTTTTATGATATGCCAATGCTTTAATAACTAAATGCTTTTAAAGTAATCAAAATCCAGAAATCGATTAAAAACCATATAATGATTCTATTTATCTCCATTGTGCAGAATTCATCTAAATGAATTTTGACTCCTAATTCGACTCTACTGATTATTACGATTCTCACTAGTAATATGCTCTAAATCATCATATGAAGAGGTTGCATATACATAATTTGGTATGTTCTAGGAAGGGTGATTTTAACACTTAGTTTGTTTAGCTGCACTTAACGATACACATACAGATAAGGGACAGAATCCTTTTACAGCTTATTCTCTCAAACTATGTTGATAAATTCCCAGAATATAACATAACTTAAGGTGTCCTAAGAAAGGTAATTGAAATACTTAGTTTGTTTAACTGCACTTATCAATGTGCACAAAGATAAGAGACAGAATCCATTTATAGTTTATTCTCTCAAACTAAGTTATTCCATCCCCTACTTATAACACACTTTGAACTTGGATTATTTATCTTAAATAGAATTGTACTTATCCAGTCACATAGGATAAGACCAGGACTCTACAATTATATTCAAGGCAACTCTTCCAACTCCACCTTATGCTGAGTAATTCATCTTTATAGATATGCACTATCAGCTCCATGTGATAATATTACTGGTTCTAATAATTCTATTAAAGAACCAAGGAGCAACAAACTAAAAAATTCTTACTCTATTGTAGTGAGTCCTATGCAAAGGCTCCAAGGATGTGGCTTAGAAGCCACACAACATAGGATATTACCATGAGGAATACTCTCAACTTAAGAACTTTAGGTTATTCTGTAGTAACCTTTGTGTTGTTACCCTCAATTAGTGACCTAATAGACTTTAATATTCTTCCATTACTCTTATAATAGTGTTAAGAGTCTCCACCTCAAATTTCATGCAATTTGGAGACCGTTTGACAATTTCTAGCATTTTCTAGTTTTCTGATAATTCTGAAAATATATAAATTATTTACACCTCAGAATAGAAAATGAAGTCCGCTATTGGAGTCATCATACCCAAATTAGCTATGATGGTATTTTGGAAGTGTTTGGGAGCCGTAAAAAAATTCACAAATATTTTAATATTATTTAAATATCAAAAAATTAGGAAAATTAAATATACCTCCGATCGAAAATCCGATTGCATTTTTTAGTATCTTACCTCTCAATTTGGTAAGGGTAAAAATTTGAGAGTTTCAAAGTGCGTTTAGATATTTAATTATTTTAAGTTAAAGAAAGAATAAAATAATATTTAAATATTGTTTTTAAGTAAATTAATATATATATATATATATATATATATATAATCGGCCAATTCAAATTTATCAAACGTCCAAATTTTAAAAGCGCGGATCCGCCGCATTATACGAAATATGTAACACCACTCTCCTTTTGTTTGAGCCGTTAGATCCTAACTAATCCGGATTGTGAGGCAGGACTTCTAAGCTTTAATCAGATCGTTGGATTATAGCATTAATTCGACGGTCGAGATCATACCACTGTACGTCTCCCTCACCTCCACAGCAATCGTACCCTGTCAATCGGAGAGTGGGCGTACGACGTCAGGTTCCTCCAGCTGGCCACCTCCTTCAAGGTTAATTCCCTTAAATACCTATTCTCTAGATTATTTTTCACTTCTGAGAAAGCTTGCAGCAGAAACCTGGTGCTGCAAATGGAGGGAGTTCACTTTACTCGTTCTGCAAACTTTCAATTCTCAGCCCATACCTTAATACCCTTAAGGAGTTTTGAAGGACATCTCGAGAAGAGATCTAACTGCCGACTGGAATTAAAGCTGCATGCCCTAACTATTAACCTCGAAAAATCAGTGGAACCATGAACCTCTTGTAATTAACTTCTTCTATGAATCGATTTACACTTTTGTTTTCATGTCAAATTGAAATTAAGACTATTTTATAAAGTTTGAATGGATTCGTATATTTTATTAGTGCTAATCTTTGTTAAAGCAAAAATCTGCATTTATCCCCAAATCCTTTGAAGTTTATTTCATCATCAAATGCGATAGCTCATTTCAGGACGTTAATAATAGTAAATTAGCCTAATTTTGAATACGATACCTGTCTAATATCATCGAGAAGACCTGTAAAACATTAGGTCTTTACATTGTAAGAGTACTAAAGAAGTGATTAGGGCTTCAATCTGATGGTCTTAGAAACCACCATTGTTGGGATTTACGACTCCTGATTTAACAGTTCTACAATGGCTTCATATTATGGGGGCTAACTCTTCCAGAAGTGGTAAGGTTTGTATAATTGTCTGTGCCCTAGGATCGGTTGTGCAAAAATCTAATGTGCAGAGCTCTATCGAAGGAGACGACGGTCCAGTAATTCGGCAGGGTTGAATCGACTGGTTCAGTCTAATTGAACCCCGCCTTAAACCTTGGACATGTGGCCTACGATGATTCTCTCTACTATCAGCGTCGTTCAGTTAAAAGACATTAATCAAAACGATTAATATAAATTTAATGTTTGTTTATAAATGATTTAATGATAATAAAAGTAATAATTCATTTAATTTCTATGTTTCAAATTAATTATTCAATATATACGATATTATATATTGTTTCGATCAGGAAAACACAGAATAATAATATGATTTTTAATTTTAGTTTTAATGATTATTTTATTTAATCATTATTTTAGATTTAATTAAATAATTATAATTTAATTTCAAAATTGTAAGTAGCATAATTCAATCGTTTAGTGTCCACACTCATTGATCAAATAGTCCATTTGACTCATAAAAATGCGAGGATTAATAATATGAGATTAAATTTAGGTTTTGAATCATAGATCTCTTAATGATATTTTAACCATAATTAGGACCCCGCCAAATCCTATAAATTCAATATTGTCCAAATTTAACATAATTAGTCATTTTACTCCTTATGACATAAGGATCACATTGCTATGTGTATTATATTATTTGGATAATATTTGGATATTTTAGGTATTTAGCTCCTTAATTTAGGTAAAATGTTAATTTCTTATTGTTTAAATATGCTTGTTTTAGGATTATTGAACCCTAGGACAGTAAACTTGTCTCACTTTTGGTGGCGGCTCATCCCCGCCATGGTCCTGTTAACTTTTAAGTTAACATGATTACGACGGAGGGGTCACCAAATGACAAGATCCTTACTTATGAATAGATTAGGCACACATCCGAACCCATTATAATTAAGGAGTTTGCCATTTAAGAACTATTTTACTATATGAAAAGTACATGAAAGCAGAGTGCGGAAGAAAAATAGTAACATCCATTCCATCACAATACAGTAGTAAGAACATACAACTCAGAATAATAGTAGCAAAAGAAAATACAATTTAAACTTATATTATTACAACATGATTTAAAGGATTACATAAAAATATAATAAATAAATCACTCATCCTCACAAATACAGAAAGAAAAAGAACTAAGAGTCTCTAACAACTTGATCCTCCTCCTGAATCCGGTCTTCAGAAGGCTCCACAACTTCAAATAGCTCAGAGTCTACCATTATCGGTTTCACAATAATAGGGTCCCAACCAACAAAAGGAAAAAATCTAATTAGACAAAATATTTAAGTACATTTTAGGCTATAATTTTTGTTAAGTTATTTAGATATCATCATTAAAAACATAACATATAAGCAAATGTAGGAGTAGAATGAGTAAGAAAAGATAAATGTAGTTATAAGCAATAAGTTTATAACATAAACAAGAGAGGGAAGTACGCACATACCTCCAAATATAGCTACAACAAAGTTATGCAAAAAATAAGGAATAAATACTAATAACTGAAAGAAAACTCGTCCTAACATGCTTATGATCAATATAAACTTATACTAATTGACATAAAGTAAATAAACATGTGAATTATTTCTTTACAAATAGAATATATGTTCAGGTTTCTATTTTCTTAATACATTAGTTTAAGCCTTTCTTTTGTCTTATTTAAGAAAAATAATGATTCTAATTTTTATTTTAGGGGTTGTTTGGATTGAGGTAAAATTAGTGTAAAGTAAAAAATTTTCGGGTAAACTGTGATAATCGACGTTTAGCATGAAGTAAAATGAGTGAAAAACTTTAACATTGTATTTCAATTTTGCGTTAATATATATAAAGCAGGTGGACGTAACTTGACATTACACGCAGCAGCAAAGTAAGCGAGTGAGCGAGCTGAGCAGCCAATGACATTCGTCTATCTTCTGGCGACCGAGCAGTCGAGCCGAGCGAACGAGTTCGTCTTTGTCCATCTTCCGGAAAACGAGCAGACGAGCGAACGAAATCGATTTGAGAAATTAAATCGACTTTGTTAATATCGTTAAACCTAAGAAATATTGAAAATTTTTAGGGGTAATTTACCCTAAATATTACTCGAAAGACATTATTCTCATATTACTTCATTTGCTAACAAATTACAAAATAATAGTGAAATAATCTCATTGCACTATGATCGGATTCATATTACTTTATCCTCATATTTCTCATATTTTATCATGCCAAATAGCCTTTTAGAAACTATTGCTCCTTAGGAATGAAATCCTAAATCAATCGAATGATTCAAATGAATTAATCGAGCGGAAGAGGTCCATCTTCTTCGATGAAAACTATCTTATCGCTTCAAAATCGATTTGAACGAAATCTGTGGAGTCCCTCCTAGATCGTGGTTATGCTAATATATATATTAACATGATTACGATTGAGTGGTCACCGTGACAACCAATATATTATTGGTTTTTCACTTATCTGCCAATAATCGCAGAATTTGCTACATACCTATAAAGCAATCACTAAATAAACATATGTATATAAACAAAGTGCAGAAGAAAGAAAATAACATTCATTGCTATATTTTAAATGAAAATAATATAAGTTAACTCAGAATGAAAGTGCATAAAGAAAAATACATACAATTCTTGAATTATTACAACTTGAAAGATAAATATTTAACTAAAAATAAAATGCTCATCCTCTCAAAAAGGAAAAATAAAAAATATAATTTTGTAATAACCCTAGGTTATTTTTTAGCGTAACCAAAGCTTAACCATGCCTTAATCTTAATCTCATTACAATCACATAATCATGAGGATCAAACCCTGAAAATTTGGGATCAATCTGCCTCTTTAGGTTAAATAGGTATTTTAGTCAATTTAGGTACCATATCTAATGACTAAAATATTTTGATCTCTAATCCAAAATTTGATTTTATTTTTAAATTTCTCACCCTCAAATTAGCTTAGGGTACAAGTTTGAGAATTTTTGAAAGTTATTTAGGCCATAATTAAATTTAATTTAATTTGGGGAAATTGCATATAAGGGTTTGGATTAAATTGAAATTACAAATATACATTTAACTAATAAACCCGTCTGGGATCCACTGTGCGAACCGCGGGCAATTCGCTGTGGAGTCCGGGTTGCGCGATAGCGGAGTCTCGCTCCATCCCACCGTTGGCCCCGTGATCTCTATGGCTAGGTTCTAGACTTGCGATCGGTCGTTAGTGTAACGTCATGTCCCGTCGTCGCGCGCAATTGAGATAATTTATTTTAAATAGTTGGCGGTGGAACGGTGCATTACTCGAAGTACTATTGAACCTCCATGAACATCTGTTGATTAAAAAGAGCTGATACTGCTAAACTCAACTTCAAAAGAGAGTTGAGTGCTAATCCTTAAGATAAGTGCAAAATTCATATCTTAAGTAATAGGTAAGGTACTTATGTACATTGGATGCAAGTGGAAATAAGATCCAATATACATGAGTATTAGCATTTCAATCATGCTTATCACATCACAATATTCAATTATTTTAATACTTCTTGTTGTTTCATTTGATTATTTAAATATTATACAACTATAACCGTTTAGAATAGCTTTTGATCTGTTAAACTCATTATCTAACACGTGGTACTTTTAGGATCCGACAATTTGCTAGATCTAGAGCAGCCTGTGGAGCTGGTTTAGAAGTAGTCACAGGAGATTCATGACAAGTTTGTGGAGCACTAGAGGACTCTACATCAGCATTTGCATTTTGCATTAATTTATTTTCAATTCAGTCATTAGACTATTTTCTATTATTTTATTTGAGTAAATTGCTTGTAATAACTCTGAATGTAATTTATTTTCTTTTCTAAGATGAATGATTTACTTAGCTTTTATAATGAATAATCTGGATGTAAACTAAAATAGTACAAATCTAAATGTAAATGTAAAGTAAGGCTTGTATAATCTAAATGTAAATGTAAAGTAAGCTTCCATAGTGAATGATCTGGATGTAAAGTTCTAAAGCAGTACAAATCTAAATGTAAAGTAAAATTGAGACTAAAAATTGAGTACTAAAAGTAGAGAAAATAGTAAAGAAATAGAAACTGAGTAAATAATGAATTAAAATGGTGTTGTATGCCACTGAATTTATTCATATGCATCTGAATATGCCACAGAATTGTATGCCACAAGTATGCTGATTTGGTGTCACATGACACTTCACGATGGTGAGCGAACGCTCCGCTAACAGAGTCCTTAGGTGAGCACATCGCTTCGCTAATATCCTAGGTGAGCACATCACTCTATTCATGCTGATATGCTTTTATGATATGCTAATGCTTTAATAACTAAATGCTTTTAAAGTCATCAAAATTTAGAAATCGATTAAAAACCATATTATGATTCCATTTATCTCCATTGTACAAAATTCATCTAAATGAATTTTGACTCCTAATTCGACTCTACTGATTATTACGATTCTCACTAGTAATATGCTCTAAATCATCATATGAAGAGGTTGCATATACATAATTTGGTATGTTCTAGGAAGGGTGACTTTAACACTTAGTTTGTTTAGCTGCACTTATTGATACACATAAAGATAAGGGACATAATCCTTTTATAACTTATTCTCTCAAACTAAGTTGATAAATTCCCAGACTATAACATAACTTAAGGTGTCCTAAGAAAGGTAATTGGAATACTTAATTTGTTTAACTGCACTTATCAATATGCACAAGGATAAGGGACATAATCCTTTTACAGTTTATTTTCTTAAACTAAGTTATTCCATCCCCTACTTATAACACACTTTGAACTTAGAGTGTTTATTCTGAACTGAATTGTATTTATCCAGTCACATAGGATAAGATCAGAACTTTACAATTATATTCAAGGCAACTCTTCCAACTCCACCTTATGCTGAGTAATTCATCTTTATAGATATGCACATCAGCTCCATGTGATAATATTACTGATTCTAATAATTCTATTTAAGAACCAAGGAGCAACAAACTAAAAAATCCTTACTCTATTGTGGCGAGTCCTATGCAAAGGCTCCAAGGATGTGGCTTAGAAGCCACACAATATAGGATATTACCATGAGGAATAATCTCAACTTAGGAACTTTAGGTTATTCTGTAATAACTCTAGTGTTGTTACCCTCAATTAGTGACCTAATAGACTATAATCTTCTTCCATTACTCTTATAATTGTGTTAAGAGTCTTCACCTCAAATTTCATGCAATTTGGAGATCGTTTGACAATTTCTAGCATTTTCTAGTTTTCTGATAATTCTGAAAATACTTAAATTATTTAGACCTCAGAATAGAAAATGAAGTCCGCCATTGGACTCACCACACCCAAATTAACTAGGATGGTTATTTGGAAGTGTTTGGGAGCCATCAAAAATTTCAAAAATATTTTAATATTATTTAAATACCCAAAAAATTAGAAAAATTAAATATACATCCGATCGAAAATCCGATTGCATTTTTTAGTTCATCACCCCTCAATTTGGTAAGGGTAAAAATTTGAGAGTTTCAAAGTGCGTTTAGATATTTATTTTTTTTAAGTTAAAGAAAGAATAAAATAATATTTAAATATTGTTTTAAGTAAATTAATATATATATATATATATATATATATATATATATATATATATATATATAATCGGCCAATTCAAATTTATCAAACGTCCAAATTTTAAATGGCGGGGATCCGCCGCATTATGGGAAATATGTAACACCACTCTCCTTTTGTTTGAGCCGTTAGATCCTAACTAATCCGGATTGTGAGGCAGGACTTCTAAGCTTTAATCAGATCATTAGATTATAGCATTAATCTGACGGTCGAGATCATACCACTGTACGTCTCCCTCACCTCCATAGCGATCGTACCCTGTCAAACTGAGAGTGGGCGTACAACCTCAGGTTCCTCCAGCTGGCCACCTCCCTCAAGGTTAATTCCCTTAAATACCTATTCTCTGGATTATTTTTCACTTATGAGAAAGCTTGCGGCAAAAACCTGGTGCTGCGAATGCAGGGAGTTCACTTTACTCGTTCTGCAAACTTTCGATTCTCAGCCCATACCTTAATACCCTTAAGGAGCTGTGAAGGAGATCTCGAGAAGAGATCTAACTGCCGAATGGAATTAAAGTTGCATGCCCTAGCTATTAACATCAAAAAATCAGTGGAACCAGGAACCTCTTGTAACTAACTTCTTTTGTGAATCGATTAACACTTTTGTTTTCATGTCAAATTGAAATAAAGACTATTTTATAAAGTTTGAACGGATTTGTATATTTTATTAGTGCTCATCTTTGTTAAAGCAAAAATCTGCGTTTATCCCCAAATCCTTTGAAGTTTATTTCATCATCAAATGAAATAGCTCATTTTAGGAAATTAATAATTATAAATTAGCCTTATTTTAAATACAATACCTGTCTAATATCACCGAGAAGACCTGTAAAACATTAGGTCTTTACATTGTAAGAATATTAAAGAAGTGATTAGGGCTTCAATCTGATGGTCTTAGAAACCACCATTGTTGAGATTTACGACTCCTGATTTAACATTTCTACAATGGCTTCATATTATGGGGTCTAACTCTTCCAGAAGTGGTAAGGTTTGTATAATCGTCCGTGCCTTAGGATCGGCTGCGCGGAAATCTAATGTGCAGAGCTCTATCGAAGGAGACGACGGTCCAGTAATCCGGCATGGTTGAACCGACTGGTTCAGTCTAATTGAACCTTGCCTTAAACCCTGGACACGTGGCCTACGAGGATTCTCTCTACTATCAGCGTCGTTCAGTTAATAGATATTAATCAAAACAGTTAATATAAATTTAATGTTTGTTTATAAATGATTTAATGACAATAAAAGGAATAATTCATTTAATTTCTAAGTTTCAAATTAATTATTCAATATGTATGATATTATATATCATTTCGATCAGGAAAACACATAGAATAATAATATGATATTTAATTTCAGTTTTAATGATTATTTTATTTAATCATTATTTTAGATTTAATTAAATAATTACAATTTAATTTCAAAATTATAAGTAGCACAATTCAATCTTTTAGTGTCCACACTCATTGATCAAATAGTCCATTTCACTTATAAAAATGCGAGAAATAATAATATGAGATCAAATTTAGGTTTTGAATCATAGATCTCTTAATGACATTTTAACCCTAATTAGGACCCCTCCAAATCCTATAAATTCAATATTGTCCAAATTTAACCTAGTTAGTCATTTTACTCATTATGATATAAGGATCACATTGACATGTGTATCATATAATTTGGACAACATTTGGACATTTGAGGTATTTAGCTCCTTAATTTAGGTAAAATGTTAATTTCTTATTGTTCAAATATGCTTGTTTTAGGATTATTGAATCATAGGACAGTAAACTTGTGTCACTTTTGGTGGCGGCCCATCCTTGCCGTGGTCCTGTTAACTTTTAAGTTAACATGATTACGGTGTAGGGGTCACCAAATAACAAGATCCGTACTTATGAATATATTAGGCACACATCCTAACCCATTATAATTAAGGAGTTTTCCATTTAAGAACTATTTCACTAAATGAAAAGTACATAAAAGCAGAGTGCGGAAGAAAAATAGTAACATCCATTCCATCACAATACAGTAGTAAGAACATACAACTCAGAATAATAGCAGCGAAAGAAAATACAATTTAAACATTTATTATTACAACATAATTTAAAGGATTACACAAAAATACAATAAATAAATCACTCATCCTCACAAATGCAGAAAGAAAAAGAACTAAGGGTCTCCAACAGCTTGATCCTCCTCCTGAATCTGGTCTTCAGAAGGCTCCACAATCTCAAATAGCTCAGAGTATACCATTATCAGTTTCACAATGATAGAGTCCCAGCCAACAAAAGGAAAAAATCTAATTAGATAAAATATTTAAGTAGATTTTAGGCTACAATTTTTTTAAGTTATTTAGATATCATCATTAAAAATATAACATACAAACAAGTGTAGGAGTAGAATGCGTAAGAAAAGATAAAGGTGTTATAAACAATAAATTTATAACATAAACAAGAGAGGGAAGTATGCACATACCTCCAAATATAGCTACAATAAATTTAGGCATAAAATAAAGAATAAATACTAATAACTGAAAGAAAACTCATCATAAACATACTTATGATCAATATAAACTTATACTAATTGACATAAAGTAAATAAATATGTAAATTATTTAAATAACTGAAAGCAAGACTAGCATCATATATATATATATATATATATATATATATATATAAGCAACGAGCAAGGCTAGCATCCTATAAGTAAATACGCTAGTAAATACAGTAAGATAATAAATAAGAAAGTGCTGAAATGTAGAAAAGTAAACTGAAAGTAGTAAATATAAAATTGAAATCTATCATAGCTCCATAAGCCATTCAAAACTGAAAGTATATCAATCTCACATAGCCTAATGATCAGGCAGAAACTCTGAACTGAATATGCACAAAACCACTTAGCCTGATGAGCACGAACTCACTTAGCCTGCTGGGCTAAGGTAGAAGAACCAAAATAAAAGTGCACTTAAAATTAGTATCGTCATATCAAAGAACTGGCTAAAAAAGCCATGGAAAAGAAAGGGGAAGAAAGGTCTAATGAATATTATCCTAGGCCATCTTAGGACTAGGCTTGGTTACACATTGCAGTAGATAAACAAATACAATCCTTGCCAATTTTGGATCTAGGCTTGGCCAGTACTAAAGCAAAAGAAGGGAACTGAAGAGGCGTACTAATTAGATCACCCTCTATTAAACTAAAAACCAAAAAAATTGAAAATATCGATAAAAATATGAATGATATTTATGCAAATTTAAAGTCAACACGAGATACTCATCAAATATCTTATGTCCAATACATGTGATCAAGGAATAAAGATCAAAACAAGGTAAACAAAACATTAATTTTAAAAGTGAGCAAGAGACTCTACTAAAGCACAGGTGATATCCATTATTGTATAATATATTTGTTTTATCTACTCTAAATTACATAAATTCAGGATCTCCAATTCCTACTATCGAGTGTAACTCGAATTCATGACCTTATAAGTTGAAAATAATTAGGGCTAGCTAGGTCCTAATTATAAATAAATCAATATCGATTACAAGTCTAAATAAATCAATCGACCTAGTTTGTTTGTTTAAGCAACCCAAACTATCTTGATTAGCCAAATTAAGATAAAAGGATTAAGAATTAAACTCCAAATATTAGGGTTCAATTACTTAATCCAAAGGTGAACCTAAAAGACTAAGTTTAAAACCCAATCTCATGAAGGATAGATTAAGGTATATCCTATTAAGTGAAATCAAACTCAATAGAATGGATCTCTATTCTTAAGTCTAAGATTAAAAGATCAAATAATTATTAATAAACTATGAAAATATATAAACTATTAAAACTAAGGCTTCACCTATTAAGTAACCCAATATACTCAATAGATGAATCTATCATAAGGACTAATCCTAACTCCTAAGGAAAATATTAAGGGACTAAGATGAACAATCAAGCTCCAATCCTAACTAATGTTATAAGAAAGATTGAGGATGGATTAAGGAGGTTCAAAAAAGAGGTATGATGTGAGATGAATCTCACATCATACAGCTAATAAGTTATTTAGAATTTTTCTAAGGAAGAATTTAGGGTTTTTTGATCTAAAACTAAATTTATGGCTTAAATTAATGGAATTATATTCAAAATTACTTTATTTACTAATATTAGTAATTATAATATGAAATTAAGGCTTAAAAGTACTTAACCCTAAATTTAAGCGAAATGACCATTTTGCCCCTCCTTAAAGGTCTAAAAATCTACTTTTTGATTTTAGGCTTTAAATTAGAAATTTTCAGTGGAAAATGATTACTTATTGTCTAATATGAGAATAGACAGTAAGTACATCAATTTTGGATAATTATTAAGCATTATGAGATCAAATTAAGGAATTTGACTCATATGTGCAATTTGGTAATTTTACTTAATGGAATCTATTTTTTCTATCTGTTTATTAAAGCTTACTCTTTACGGGTTTCATATAACTTAAAATTACTTAATTCTGATAAGTATTGGCTAAGTTATAGAAATTAGGGTTTCATAAATATGGTCAAACACTTAACTTTTCCAATTGAAACCCAAATTTAGCAAACTCAGCAGCTATAGCTTCCCTATAACCCACTGAGTACTTAAACTAGGAGTAGACCCAATTTAGACCTCATTTGGTTAAGTTATGACTTAATTAGGGTTTAGGTGATTAGTGAGTGATTAGTAAAATTAATCATAAAATCACTAAACCAATTATACCATTAGGTTCTATTCTACTCTAGGAGTTATCAGAAACTAAAATTACTCAATTTGGATTACTATTTATGCTAATATTCACTAATCAAGTTTTAAGGTGATTAGGGTTAATTAAGAGATCTAGCTATTGGATTTTAAATATTTTTGTAATTTATTGCTAATTAGATCTTCCTAATAAAAATGATATATTGGAAGACCTAATTTGGAGCTCAATTGATCAAGTTATGGTCAATTGAATTTCTAAGTTTAATTAGAATAATTAGGGTTAGGTCCTAAAAGTGATTCAGCAAATCCTAATCCAAATAGAGAAATGAATACTACTAGATTATTCTAAAGGTTTTTTTAATCACTTTAAGACCCATATTGCTTATATTTGGATTAGCGTGTGAAAAGTTATGAGCCATGGAAGGTTAGGGTTTGGGTCCAAAAGTGATTAGTCAAAATATAATCCAAATAGGGAAATTGATACTACTAGAACAATTCTGAGGGTTTGCTAATTAATTTGAGACCCATATTGGGCATGTTTAGGAAAGTGGTTACAAAGTTATGGCCATTTGAAGATTTGGGACATTTAGGGTTTAGTTAGGGGGTCCTAAATGTCACTATGTGAAATATAGCTCTAAATGGAACTTTGACAGTGCCAAAATATTCCTGATATTTTTCTAATTGAAATGATTTATAATATCTCTATGTTTGAATTATTGGATTCATACTTAGGAATGGTTAAAGTTTTGATATTTAATTAATTCAAATAATTTTATTTGAATTAAAACCAAAATTACTGTTTAAAATATTATAACAGACTTAATTTAATTCAAGAAGGCGGGACCCACACTTCCAGTAAGCAGGCGCCAGCCAAGCTGTGGGCCCCACCTGACAAGACTGGAGCAACGCGGATTGGTGGGACCCATGCCCTTGATTTCATGCTTGCGGGCCCCACTAGCTGCAGTGACTAACACAAGCATAGCGTGACCCGCGGGTCGCGATTGACCCGACCCAGCTTGAGTGATGCATGCCCGAGAACGGTTGAACGGGTCAGAAATGACCCGGTCCAGCCCGTGAGGGTGACACTGCGCCTTCTAGGGTTTGTGGGAAGAGGCGGCGAGAGGCGTAGATTTCTGTGACTAGATTGACAAATTCATCCGATCAAGTGAGGATGAACCCAATCGGATCGCTAAATCTACTAATTATCATGCGAAATAGGTATGCTCAACAACTAAATTGAAATCATAATGTATTCAAAGAAGATAAGGGGGGGTACCAGGATCTGCGGTGCAAGTTCAATCGGTTTGAAATGTCGATCCGGGTAGGTGTTGAACTTCTGGTGGATGCAGATTGTGCAAACGAGCGAATGAGGATGAATGGAAGGCTTAAAGTGGGTCTTAAGAAGCAATTCATTGTCGGTGCAAGCTGCCATTTGGCGAGGAGCTCGCCACATGCGATGCGTGCTGCCACGCGCTGCGGGGCTGCGGGCCGCGGGACGACGAGCAAAGATAGTCCGATCCTTCGATCGGACGATCAAGAATGACCGTCAGAATTAACTCAAAAGGGTGAGCTGCGTTAACTTAAAGGGACGTCGCCGTTAATTATAATTAATATTTAGTTATTATATAAATAATTTTACTTATTTTCTTAATTAAATTTAAGCAATTAAATGTATTAAAAAAAATTTCGATAAATCACCCATAGCTAAGTGAGGGGTGAGGAACGCAACGACACATTCAGATTTTTGATTTGATGAATATTTAATTATTCAAATTTTTGGGGTATTTAAATAATATTAAAATATTCGACAAAAATCCAACGACTTCCAAATGCATCCAAAACTTCACCCATAGCTAATTTGAGGTTGGTGAACGCAATGGAGAAGTCAGATTTTCTATTTGATGTCAAATTAAATAGGTCAAATTCTAGGGTTTCTGGAAATTTTCAAAATCATAATTTGATCCATTTAATTCCTAATTTGAACTAGGTCTCAGTGGTGAGTTCTCAACGACATAATTAGTGTACTGGAACCATAATTAGGACTTGAATTAGTTCTAATTGACTTAAGTAATAACCTGGGTTGTTACCCTTCTTACCTCACATGTATTTCTAAATTGTATATTTTAAAATGTGAAATTTCATAAATTATGAATTGGACATATTTAGAACTTCTTATAATTGATCATCTTCATATGTAGAATAATTATATGAATGATTTGAATATAATAAATTGCATGAGATTATCTAAGTTAGATTTATTACTACTATTGTAGATAGCTCCACATCTTATGTAATTTAAATATTATGAATTTAGTATGAGTAATTGCATATCACATTCTAAGTTTAATTCTTCTATTTTAAATATACTTCATGTGGAATTTAGAATACTTAATTTTAATGTATTGTCATAGTTCATGAAATTAGAATGTAATGTTACATGTATTTTGTTTATGTTAGAACTCAATTAGAACTAATATCATATGCTTTGATTTAAGTTAATAACCGTTCTTTAATGATTTGTTCTTTCATTTTACCTTCTAGTAAATTGACAAATTATATGATAATCTCATAACTTATTTCATTTGGAGAATGGTATAGATTTCATATTAAAATTATTAGAATTGGAATTTAATTCTTATGTCTCTCCATGTTTCTAGTTATCTTTTAAATGTATGCTAGATTAACTTGAGAATCTTTTTAATTTCTTTTATGTTATAATTAACTAATTACTCTTAAGTTTTAAGCTATGGTTCTTTAAAAGGACTTATAATTAAACTAGTGCCCAACTTAACCAATTGGTTAATAGCACATAACTTTCTTAGTTTATAATTGTGGTAGCCCTGCCCTACCGTGGTCCTGTTAACTCTTAAGTTAACAAGATTACGGTGGAGGGGTCACCAAATGACAAGATCCTTACTTATAAATAGATTAGACACACATTCTAACTCATTATAATTAAAGAGTTTTCCATTTATAAGAACTATTTCACTAAATGAAAAGTACATGAAATTAGAGTGTGGAAACAAAATAGTAACATCCATTCCATCATAATACAGTAGTAAGAATATACAACTCAGAATAATAACAGTAAAAGAAAATACAATTTAAACCTGTATTATTACAACATTTTTAAAGGTAAAAGCAGAAAAAAAAGGACAACACATCCTCACAAGCAACAAAAGGAGTAACAGAAAAAGAACTAAGGGTCTTCAACAGCTCGAACCTCCTCCTGAATTCGGTCTTCAGAAGGCTTCACAACCTCAAATAGCTCTGAGTCAACCATTGTCGGTTTCACAATGAAAAGACCCCAGCCAACAAAAGAAAAATATAATTAAACAAAATGTCTAAGTATATTTTAGGATGTAATTTATTATATTAATTTAGATATCACCATAAAATTTACATCTAAAACAAACAGTAAAGGAGCAGAACGCATGTGAAAGAGAAAGGCAGTTATAAACAATAAGTCTATAACATTAAAAAAATAGGAAGTAAGCACATACCTCCAACTATAGCTGCAACAAGGTTAGGCATATAATAAGGAATAAATACTAATATTGAAAGAAAAACTCATCCTAAACATGCTTATGAATAGTTTGAATCACTGATTTTAGTGATTAGAACATGAAACTAAGGCGTAAAAGCACATAACCCTAAATTTGGGCAAAATGACCATTTTACCCATCCCTACTTAAGGGTCAAGAAAATCTACTTTTTGATTTAAGGATCTAAATTAGAAATTTTTAGTGGAAAATGATTATTTACTGTCTAATATGAGGATAGACAGTAGGTATACAAAATTTGGATAATTATTAAGCCTTGTGAGATCAAATTAAGAAATTTGACTCATAGGGGAAATTTGGTAATTTTACTTAATGGAATTTAATTTTTTTATCAGTTTATTAAAGCTTACTGTCTAAGAGTTCCATAGAACATAAAATCACTAAATTCTAATAAGTATTGGCTAAGTTATAGCCAAAACAAGTTTATGGTTAATTATGGAAATTAAGGTTTCATAAATTGGTCAAAAACCTTACTTTTTCATTTGATATTCAAAATCAGTAAATTTAGTGGCTATAGCTTCCATATAACCCACTGATTACTTTAACTGGGAGTAGACCCAATTTGGACCTCATTTGGTCAAGTTATGACCTAATTAGGGTTAAGGGTGATTAGTGAGTGATTAGTGAAATTAATCACAGAATCAATAAACCAATTACACCACTAGGTTTTAATATACTCTAGTAACTATCAGAAACTTGAACTACTCAATTTGAATCCCTAATTTTGTTAATCTTCACTAATCAAGATTTAGAGTGATTTGTGGGTGATTAGTGAAATTAATCAAAAAATTATAAAATTAATGTCACCACTGTATTCTACACTACACTAGGAGCTATCAGCAATTTGAAATTCTAATTTTAGATAGTTAAGGAGCTTAATTTTTACTAATCCATTTTTTTGAGTATTTACGCAAAATTAAGAAATTTAATTATAGAAATTGAATTTTTCTTGCAGATTAGTAATCTACACATTCTTCTGATCAAAATGATATATTGGATCATATGATTTGAATTTGAAGCTAAATTGACTAAGTTATGAATTAATCAAATTTTAGGATTAAAGGGTTTAATTAGTTTAAATGATAATTAATGAAATTAATCTCCAAATAGAAAAACAAATTGCATAATATCAATCCTTGTAGTTTTCGGATCAAAATGGTATATTAGATCAGTATGTTTGGAATTGTAATTACAAAGTTATGAAATTTTGAAAATTTGAAATGGATTGAATAAGCAAATATTTAAGAACAGAAAAAAAAATTTCTTAAATAATTTCGGCAGCCACTCAAATATTAAAAAAACTAAAACTTTAGGATCAAATTTCTCCCTACACAGATCTCCTCACGATGTGTACCATATATCAATGGAAAGCTCCCATCAAGACCTTTCTATTAATACTAAATATGCCTCCTAATTTTACAGATAAATTAATAAATTACAAGTCCTAATTCAGGCTTAAAGAAAAATAGAGGATACCTTTAGGGTTCGATTTGAAGCTTAAGGAATAAGATGAATGGGTTGCTCTGCTCTATGATAGATCCAAATGATGCCAATGAAGTTTAGGATCCAAAAAGAGATTAAAATCAGGAATATTTTGGGGCTTAAACGGTGGCTTTGCCACCTCACGCAACCATTGCCGCACGTCAAGCTCGGCTGAATTTTTTTTAATTATTAATTATTAATTAATTATTAAATACATTTTAATTATTCAAAATTAAATAATTAAACAAGCTCTGAAAAATCCCAAAAATTCACCCATAGCTAATTTGGGGGTGAGGAACGCAACAGTGAAGTCAGATTTTGATTTCGACTAAAATTTATTTTTCATATTTTTCTAATTTTTAAATATATTAAAATATTCTAGAACATTCGTCGACTTCCAAAAATTTTCAAAATTTCATCCTTAGCTAATTTTAGGGTGAGGAACGCAACGATGAAGTTAGATTTTTATCAGAGGTCAATTTAATTATCTCATTTTAGGGTATTTAAATATATTAAATTATTCGCCAAAAACCCAACGACTTCTTATTACTTCCAAAACATCACCCATAGCTAATTTGGAGGTGATGAACACAATGACGAAGTTGGATTTTTGATTTGAGATCAATTTAAATAGGTCAAATTCCAGGGTTCCTGGAATTCCCAAAATCAGGATTTTATCCATTTAACTCCTTATTTAGACTATGTTTTTGTGGTGAACTCCTAATGACTTAATTAGAATACTATAATCAAAATTAGTACTTGGTTTAGTCTTAATTAACTAGGGTAACAACTTGGGTTGTTACATACTCCCCCACTTAAGAATGATGTCGTCCTCGATATCACTCAAGTGGAAAGAATAAAATAGAAATTAAGATGATGAGTGTAATGAAAAAGAGTTAAGGAAGTACTAGTTCTTTAAATGGCCTTTAGTACTTTGATTGCATAACATACTTTTTCTTTCAAGTGGTTTTCTTTAGGAGGATGATTCTTCCATTGTTTTGGAGCATAAGAATTGGTCTACTCCTTAACTGATTCTGATCCTTACCCATAATTTTGATGGGTTTTTCCACGAATGATAGATGTGATTGAATTCCCATTGAGGAGATGGAGATAATAGGTTGAGGCTCTTTTAAGTACCTCATGAGTGAGGAAACACAGAACACATTGTGTACTGTGAAGAATATATTAGGAATATGGGCTTACTTAAGGTATACCAGAGCATCCTCTTGAAATACAAGAGAACAATGGTAAAAAGGATCAAGATACTCATTTCTCTTGGAAATGATCACTTTTGGAAACACAGAGCAACCTGATAACTTATTTAATATAAAATTTGGCCAACATGAAAATTGGCATGATTAAGCATAAATGAGAAGTGCTAACTAGACTAGTCAATGGATTACAACCCAGAGTGAGTTTAGTACTGAATTTTAACTCATGATAAGGTTCATAGGAGTATCAAACTACTTCCATTTGAAAATTGGTAGAAGATGTAGGGTAATTATAGTCTCAAAAACTTCCAAATTTTAGAATCCAACATTTAAACTTAAGGCTTAAAGCTTGGACTCTCATAATCCTACTTTACCAAAATTCTAAGCTTAAGGAAACTAACCAAACTAAGTGATAACCATCACTTATTAAGGATAGCAATAAAAGAAATAGCTAACATTCAACCAAGCTGAATATAACTTTAAAGGATCAAAGATAATTTCCTAAGCCATATCACATGACTTAGCTCTTTAGGGTAAGTCTAGTACTTAACAGGGGACATCACCTGCTGAGCACTAAATAATTTAAGGATCATAGATTCTAAAGGTCCGGCACTTAAGTGATATTCACCACTTAAGAAAGCTTAGGCAACTAGTTAAACCACTATAAGATTTAACAAAGATTACATGATAGCGACGATTCTAATTTAATGAATTAGAATCCAAAGGCTTGACATCAAAGAACTAGAGTTCTTTGACAACTTATTCTACTAGCATCTAAGATCAAAAACTAGCTAAAGGACCATTATTAAACTAAATCTAATAATGAAGCCAGAGGGTTGGTTGCTAAGCTCTACTCAAAGATTAAGATTAAGATGAATTAACTATAAAAAGGATCAATATCCATTTAGGATACATAGTCTCAAGGTTAAGGGAAATTTTAAGACTTTAAGTCTCACATTATGACTTAATATCAAATGTTTGAAGATTACAAGAGATTACTAATGCAGGTCATAAACTTTGACTTGGTTACGGCAAAGAACTCGCTTATCCATATGGATAAGTACTAGGAAACTTAATAGGAAGCTAAGACTATAATCGTAAGCCATAATCTATGGATTATGCCCAAGGTTCTAGAACTAGATGTTAATATCTAAGTCACAAGATGTGACCAAAATCATTAGAATCTAAGGGTTAAACTTAGCTTATCTTGAATGAGAGCTCATTCCAAGGGAATGATCGATATATGCTCAACTCATATCATGGCCTAGGCATACATTTAATGCTTGAACTTAAACTACTTGGGAGAGGATATTTTCTTATTCAACGAGAATAAAATTTTCTACAAATAGGCTATTTACTTAAGTGACATTCATCACTTAATGAATATTAAAATAAAGGAAAGAAAATTTCTATCTAATCAAGTTGGACAAGGGAAAGTACAAGATCAACTTATTAAGTTACCATAAGTAACTTAACTAAAAAGGTATTCCCAAGGGATTAACTATAAATTCAAACCCAAAAATTAGAATTCAAAATACTTTGTAACTTAAAGGAAGGTTTAATCTTCAAAGAACAAAGATTCTTTGACTTATAATAGGTTCTATATTTAAAACTAGATAGAACATCATCATTAGGCTAGGACTAAGAATGAAATAGGGTTCATTATAGCAAAAATTATGAGCGTACACATACAGGTTAGAATAATCCGACCATTATGTAACCTCATATTAAGGAATGTAGGACTAATAAAAAAATTAATTCATTCTAAGTCTTTTATTATTAACCAATTATTCATCGTTGGTTAAGGAATGATACTTAGATAAAGAGGGTGATTATCAAACTTGGATATTTAACTTCATGGAAGAGGGAAGTTTATTTCATCGAGTCACATAAGGTGACCTGATACATTAAAATTGTAAGAGTCAACAAGATAAATTAAGACAATAGATTGCTTATCATTTAGGATAAGATACAATCATAGGCTACTACTAAGAGTCATAATTATGACTTAGTTAACTAAGGTCCTATAGTTATAATTATCCATTCTAAAGGATATGGATACACTCATCCCAAAGGAATGAGATGCTTGGAATCTAAGGGATAAGCTAGGCATATTTCAAATCATAATTGTGACTTACTCGACCATATGAATCAAGCTAATCAAAGAAACTAGAAGTTATTCACTCAAATTGGGTAAGTCACTTCTCAAAAGAAGAATTATTTCTATAAGTTATAAAGGTATGATTTTTCCAAAAGAATCTAATGTTTGATTGATCAAGTTAAGGAAGAGGTAATTACCTAATCAAGGATAAGACACTTTAAACACTAGACTAGGCTTACAAGCAATATTTTCAACATATCCATAGCTAGGGATTTATCTTACCAAGATAAGGTAGAATTATCTACACTATAATATTTAGGTTAAGTCAAGCTGACCCAACACCAAAGCTTATAAATGAATAAGGTAGTAGGAATTAAAAACTAAACTATAGGAACTAGTTTTACTTTAGTCTAAAGGGTGAAATGGTCCTCAAAATATAGAACTATCATTGAATTGCATGGTTCCAAATTTAAAGGTTACGTACTAATCACAGTTTAAGACTATTTACAGAATCATAAATATTATTGTATTTTGAGATTCTATAAGTTCTTTTGAGATTGATGAACCTGGTATTTAAAGCCAAACTCCAACTAGATCTATAAGAGGTTTGATATCTTCAAGTTATTAGAAGAAGAGTCTATGTTCTTAATTGATATCCATACAGCTGTGCAGCAATTTATCAATGAACTGGTGATAAGATTTGGGAAAAACAATAGGGCATGAAGTTACAGACACTTGTGAAGAATAGTTTTGGTTGCATAAGCAATGAATGGTCTTTCACTTATTCTATTTACTTTAAATCATGCCATAATAGTTTAACTAGAACTTTAATCTCTCCAGCAAAACTGCTAGATATAACTGGAGTAGAAGATGATTGTCCATGGTTTATTTCTACATAAATTTGAAAATAACACTTTGGAATTTAGAGAAGGAATTCAAAATGTCATTGAATGTTATTAATCATGAATGGGAGAATATGATATTATTATGATATGAAAGATACAATTTAGATTATGTAACAATCTATTATAAAGGATAGATAATCTATCCTATGCATCTTGTAACTCGACCAAGTCTAAAGTTAGTGTATGTAACACCAAAATGTTTTCTTCTACAACTCTAGGGGAGTTTCTAAAAAGTAGTATTCTATTAGTTTCTCACTTCATCTTGTAGAAGAGAAGCTACAAGTGCAACAAAGATGTGATCGGGATACTCAATTTCCTTTAAGATGGATTCTACACACTTTAAGTCATATTTTAGTCAAATAAGAAAGATCTAATCTTTTAAAGATAAGATGGTATACTGAAGAGTTTGTCTACCATACAACCTTGAATTACTATATCTTTGATTTATTGACATTAGAATCCTTAACATTAACTCAAATCTTTTAGTGTAAAGGTCAAGGTTTGGCAATTCAGTTTCCTTAATACTATAGGTCTTATGAATATTTCTCTAAGTTATTAAACTATTTTTTACTTTATAATTTATTCCGTACTTAAGTTTCACTATTTATAAAAGTATTTTCCATCTCATGCCTTTCATTCTGAGTGTTTGATTATGATAATATGGATGTTATTTCAAGTATTCATTTAGTGATGAAGTGGTAGAAGAATAATACATTAAGGAGAGAGGAATACAAATTCTAATCTAACATCTTATGGAGTTCTCTGATACCAATTGTGGTGGCCCTGCCCCACTGTGGTCTTGTTAAGTCTTAAGTTAACAAGATTATGGTGGATGGGTCACCAAATGACAAGATCCTTATTTATAGATATATTAGGCACACATCCTAACCCATTATAATTAAGGAGTTTGCAATTTATAAGAACTATTTCACTAAATAAAAAGTATATTAAAGAAAAGTGCAAAAGCAAAATAGTAACATCCATTCCATCACAATACAATAGTAAGAATATACAACCTAGAATAATAGCAGCAAAAGAAAATACAATTTAAACTTGTATTATTACAATATTTTTAAAGGTAAAAGTAGAAATAAAAAGGACAACACTCATCTCACAAGCAACAAAAGGAGCAACAGAAAAAGAACTATGGGTCTTCAACAGCTTGAACCTCATCTTAAAGTCGGTCTTCAGAAGGCTCCATAACCTCAAATAGCTCAGAGTCTACCATTGACGGTTTCACAATGATAGGGCCCCAGCCAACAAAAGAAAATCTAATTAGACAAAATGTCTAAGTACATTTTAGGCTACAATTTATTATATTAATTTAGATATCACCATAAAATTTATATCTAAAATAAGCAGTAAAGGAGCATAACACATGTGAAAGAGAAAGGCAGTTATAAATAATAAGTCTATAACTTAAACAAAATAGAAAGTAAGCACATACCTCCAACTATAGCTGCAATAAGGTTAGGCATACAATAAGGAATAAATACTAATACTGAAAGAAAAACTCATCCTAAACATGCTTATGATTAATATAAGTTTATTCTGATCTACATAAAGTAGAAGAATATGTGAAACATTTAAATAACTGAAAACAAGACTAATATCCTATATATATATATAAGCAGCGAGCAAGACTAGCATCTTATAAGTAAATAAAGCTACTAAATACAGAAAGACAGTAAATAAGAACGTTCTAAAAAGTAGAAAGTAAACTGAAAATAATAAATCCAAAATTAAAAACTATCATGGCTACTCAAGCCATTTAAAAACTGAAAGCATGCAACAAATCTCACTTAGCCTGATAGGATAAGGTAAACGCTCTGAACTGAATATGCATGAAATCACATAGCCTGATGAGCTAAGGCAGAAATACTAAAATGAATATTAGTGAAATCACTTAGCATGATGAGCAAACGTAGAAGTACTAAACTGAATATCACTGAGTAGAAGTGCACGTACAACTAGCACTACCATATCAGATCCTGACTAATAAAGTCATATGGGCACAAAATCTATTTCTTGCCACCCTAGGAATCCAATGCACAACTAGGCATGGATAGACTTACCGGACACTAGCCTTCGCTGTGCTATGCCAAACCCAACGGACTAAAGAGGCATACTAGTTAGGTCACAACCTACTAAAAATTAGAAATCTGAAAACACTGATAAAAATATGAATGACATTTATGCAACTTCAAAGTTGACACGAGATACTCTTCAAATATCCTATGTCCAATACATGTGACTAAGGTATAAGCTCAATACAATGTAAGCAAAGCATCAAATATTAAAGTGAGCAAGAGACTCTACTAGGACATATGTGATATCCATTATTGTCTAATTTATTCATTCTATCTACTCTAAGTTACACAAGTTCAGGATCTCCAATTCCTATTATCGAGTGTAACTCAGATTCATGATTTTATAAGTTGAAATTAATTAGGATTAGCTAGGTCCTAATTATAAATAAATCGATATCGATGATAAGTCTAAGTAAATCAATCGACTTAGTTTGTTTGTTTAAATAACCCAAACCATCTGATTAGTCAAATCAAGATGAAAGGATTAATAATTAAACTCCAGATGTTGGGGTTCAAATCTAAAGGTGAACCTAAAGGCTAAGTTTTACCACACAATCTCACAGATTAAAATTTAAGGCAAATCCTATTAAGTAAAGTCACACTTGATAGGATGGATCTCTACTCTTAAATCTAAAGTTGAAAGATTAAATAATCATTAATAAATTATGAAAATCTATAAACTATCAAAATCAATGCTTCACCTATTGAGTAACCCAATTTACTCAATAGATGAAATCTTACATAAGAACTAGTCTTAACTCCTAAGGAAGATCTTAAGGAACTAAGATGAACACTCAAACTCCAAACCTAACTATTATTATAAGTAATATTAAGGATAGATTAAGGAGGTTCAGAAAAGAAGTATGATGTGAGATGAATCTCACATCATATAGCTAATAAATTACATAAAATTTTCGAAGGGAGAAATTAGGGTTTTTATTTGGAAACTTACTTATGGCTTAAATCAATTGAAGTAAATTCAAAACCACTCAAATCACTGATTTTAGTGATTAGAACATGAAACTAAGGCTTAAAAGCACTTAACCATAAATGTGGGCAAAATAACTATTTTGCCCCTACTTAAGGGTCAAGAAAATCTACTTTTTGATTTAAGGTTCTAAATTGGAAATTTTTAGTGGCAAATAATTATTTACTATCTAATATGAGGATTGATAGTAAGTACACCAAATTTGGATAATTATTAAGCCTTATGAGATCAAATTAAGAAAATTTACTCATAAGTGCAATTTGGTAATTTTACATAATAGAATCTAATTTTTTGTCAGTTTATTAAGGCTTTACTATTTGAGGGTTCCATAGAACCTAAAATCACTAAATTTTGATAAGGTATTGGCTAAGTAATAGCCAAAACAAGTTTAGAGTAATTATGGAAATTAGGGTTTCATAAATGGGGTCAAAAACATAACTTTTTCATTTGATGTTCAAAATTAGCAAATTCAGTGGCTATAGTTTTCATATAACCCCTTGATTACTTTAACTGGGAGTAGACCCAATTTGAACCTCATTTGGTCAAGTTATGACCTAATTAGGGTTAAAGGTGATTTAGTTAGTGATTAGTGAAATTAATCCTAGAATCACTAAACCCAATTATACCATTAGGTTTTAATGTACTCTAGTAACTATCAGAAACTTGAATCACTCAATTTGGATATCTAATTTGCTAATCTTCACTAATTAAGATTTAGAGTGAGTAGAGGTGATTAGTGAAATTAATCAAAAAATTATAAAATTAATTTTCACCACTGCATTCTACACTGTACTATGAGCTATCAGCAATTTTAAAATTCTAATTTTATATAATTAAGGAGCTTAAATTTTACTTGTAAGCCATTTTTTTGAGTAATTAAGCAAAATTAAGAATTATAATTATAGAAACTAAATTTTTCTTGCAGATTAGTAATCTACATATTCTTCTGATTAAAATAATAAATTGGATCATATGATTTGAAGCTAAATTGACTAAGTTTGAATTAATCAAATTTTAGGATTAAGGGGTTTAATTAGTTTAAATGATAATTAATGAAATTAATCTCCAAACAGAAAAACTAATTGCATAATATTAATTCTTACAGTTTTTGGATCAAAATGGTATATTAGATCACTATTTGGAATTGTAATTATAAAGTAATGAAATTTTGAAAATTTGAAATGGATTGAATAAGCAAATATTTAAGAACAGGAAAAAAAAATTTCTAAAACAATTTCCACAGCCACTCAAATATTAAAAAAAATTGAAACTTTAGGATCAAATTGCTCCCTACACAGATCTCCTCTCGAGGTGTATCATATATCAATGGAAAGCTCTCATAAGAACCTTTCTATTAATACCAAAATGCCTCCTAATTTTACAAATAACTTAATAAATTACAAGCCCTAATTCAGGCATAAAGAAAATAGAGGGTACCATTAGAGTTTGATTTGAAGCTTGAGGAAGAAGATGAATGGGTTTTTCTATTTTAAGATAGATCCAAATGATGCTAATGAAATTTAGGATCCAAAAAGAGATTAAAGTCAGGAATATTTTGGGGCTTAAACGGTGGCTTTGCCATTTCACGCGTCCATTACGACGCGTCAAGCTCCGCTGGATTTTTTTAATAATTAATAATTAATTAATTATTAAATACATTTTAATTATTCAAAATTAAATAAATAAACAAGCTCTAAAAAATCCCAAAATTTCACCCATAACTAATTTGGGGGTGAGCAATGCAACGATAGAGTTAGATTTTGATTTTGACTAGAATTTATTTTTCATGTTTTTCTAATTATTTTTCTAATTATTTAAATATATTAAAATATTCGAGAAAATTTGACGACTTCCAAAATTTTCCAAAATTTCACCCTTAGCTAATTCGAGGGTGAGGAACGCAACGACAAAGTTGGATTTTTTATTAGAGGTCAATTTAATTATCTCATTTTTCGGGGTATTTAAATATATTAAAATATTCGGCAAAAATCCAACGACTTCCAATTGCTTCCAGAACATCACCCCTAGCTAATTTGGGGGTGATGAATGCAATGGCGAAGTCGAATTCTTGATTTGAGATCAATTTAAATAGGTCAAATTCCAAGGTTTTTGAATTTCCCAAAATCAGGATTTGATCAATTTGACTCTTGATTTAGACTATATCTTTGTGGTGAACTCCTAATAACTTAATTAGAGCACTATAATCAAATTAGGACTTGGCTTAGTCTTAATTAACTAGGGT
Organism: Gastrodia elata; assembly: GCA_016760335.1. Taxonomy (NCBI): domain Eukaryota; kingdom Viridiplantae; phylum Streptophyta; class Magnoliopsida; order Asparagales; family Orchidaceae; genus Gastrodia; species Gastrodia elata. The sequence goes on from CM028681.1 coordinate 41,777,917, forward strand.
AACAACCTGGGCTATTACAATAATCTTCCAAATTAATTTTTCAATGCATAAACTAGAGAACAATAATTTCCTTTCATACTTTAATAATGTTAATAGGCTTCCATTAGCCTACAACAAGAAATGAAATAGTTGTTGTAGGAAATAGTCTATTTCTTTCCTTATATTTAAATACTCAATATCAATTAATCATAGATAAGTAAATGATTAAATTGATTTGATATTTTCTAGTTTATAAGCTTACTAGATGAAGCAAATAGATTATTCTTTAGCTTTTACTTCCTTTAACTTAGTAAACTATTAATATTACTCCCCCTTACTAGTTCCTTAAACTTTAATCATTAATTTATTTGATTTGATTAGTTTAGGACTAGTATAGGATGAATTCTAATTACTTGAAAATACTATTTTTCCAAATTTCTTTCTCCTCTACTATTATTTAAAATTGACTTAAGGATCAATATCTATAAGTTAATTAGGAGCTCAATTTGCTCCAATCATTAAATAGATTATTAAAAATTAGATAACAAATGATATCACATAGTTTACAATTATTGAATTTCCTTGAATGCTTGCTTAACTTTGAGCCTATTCCTTGAACATACATACAACATTTGTGCATAAATAAAACTTTCATAAAACTATAGGGATTTGATATTACTAGATGGACAAGGGCAGGCTAATTAGGAGTAATAAGGTGATCTCACATCTTAGAGGGTGAATGTAAGTGTACATTGTCTTTGAAACCCTGCTTTCCTTTTTACCGATTAGGCAGACATGCTTAACTCCTGGCTTCATTCTGTTTGTGCCCGCAGAATGAGTATTTTCATAAAATAACTTCAATTAATAAAATATGAGTTCTCTTACAATCTTATTGATTGTAAGATCTCATTATAGCTTTTTATTTATGTTACTTTTCATAGTCCTAAGCTATGTATATCTTAGAATAAGAGGCTAAGATTTTTTTTCAATTATTATGCTTTGCACTTTCATTTCAGTACTGTTCTTTACTTGTTTATAGTTTATATAGAATACATATATGTTGCTTTTTTATTTAAAGGCTTCACTGCATTTCTTTTGCTTACTTAGCATATTTTCCATTTGAACATATATTTATTTCCATTTCATTTATTTTCAAATGCACTTAAATAGCTTCAAGCCTTATTTAGGATGCTTTACCCTTACCCTTTTTGGTTGCAGGCTAGAATAATAATATAAGTGAGTATTCTTACTCAGCTTCTTTCATACTTTTTCTTTATAGTTATGTTTATTTTCTTTCCCTACTTGAATGATATTATTGCTCCCCTGCTTATTATAAATTGTAAATTAACTTGTGATATCTAATCAATTTAAATATTAGCTAATCTTAAAATATGCTTAGACTGTTTAGTTTAACTACTAATTTTCTTTTCTTGGCTTCATCCTATCATATTTAAATACCAAAATATGATATATTAGGAGCTTTATAATTCAGGTGAAGCAGGACCTATCACTTGAAGAGCTCATAAAGAAATTGCTTTCACTAAAATTATTTCAATTTTCTTGCATCTTTATTATGAGTGAGAGAGTAATTTATTTTATGTTACTCTTAATTTTTAAATGGACTTGTAATAATTAAACTTAAACTGCTTGAGATATTCTTACCCATATTATGTATTGTTGTGGTGCCCCACTCCTCCTAAGTACAGTCATTAGACTAAGGAGTCGAGTGTCACTAGAAAAATATCTCACTTATCATTGGATTAGGTAAGATCCACAATCCACTAATAAGGGAAGGAGGTGCACAGAATAAATATAAGAGATCAATCACAAAATCAACATAAATATAGAGTACAGAAGCATATGAAATAAATAATACATCCATTTCATCATATATTATACATGAAATAATAATAAAGAGTAGCTCAAAAATAATATAGTGCAGAAAAGTAAACACAGTCACGAGTACCTATATTATTATAACCTTAAAAGAATAGCTGAAAGGATTGAAAATAGATCTAAAAAGTCTCTCATCCTCACAATAAGCAGAAGAAGGACTAAGCAGCCTCTGGATCACCCGACTGAAGCTCATCTTTTATATAAGGCACTTTTTCTTCAACACCTAGCTCCTAAACTTATCTGAATTTGACATTATCAGTTTCATAAAGCGAGCCCCAGCCAATAAAAGAAAAATCTTATTAGACAATTGTCTAAGTATATTTTAGGCTAAATATTTTACATAAATATTTAATATCACAATTTTATACTTAAACACAAATAAATAAACTACCTAACATAGGAGTAGTAAGCATACAAGGAACAGGATGAGTTATAAATACATCATTTATAACTAAGAAAAAATGAGATAAAAGCACACCTCAAGCAACTAAGCAAGGAATATGTATATATATAGTGCAGTAAGTAAAAGTACTAAAAGAACAGTCTAATCCTAAATATACTGATGATCATATGACATGCTGATTAAAAATAGTAAGTCTGAACATGGTACATATAATAAGTAGTAGAGTTTAGCATCTTATAAATACGTACAAGTGAGCAGATAAAAAAAGAAATATGGCTGACTGAAATAGTCATGCATCACTAATGCAGTAAATAGTAAACTAAAATTGGAACAAGTATGTAAAACTACCATATCAAAAAATTGGCCAATCGGGCCCAACAAAAATTCTCAAAGCCTTTCTAGGCTAGGGCAGACATAAATTCCCATAGCCTTTCTAGGCTAGGGCAGACCGAACAGTATAACAGAACTAAGGAGGTAGTAAATATAAATGTAGAAATATTTTAGTTATTTTACTTTTGTTTATGTGGACACATCTAGAAATAGCTGAGGAGTCATGTATGTCTACAATACCATATGGGTTCCAAGCTTAATACACACTCTTAATTGAGTAATTCTAAGCATCCTTACTACTCCTTACTCTTATCCATTAGGATAAATATGTACTTGAACCTATCAGAATATATTGAACCCAAGGCAATTGTTATCCTAATTATTATAAGTTTTCATTTCATGCATAAAGTTTTCATATATAACATGTCCAATGAATTAAGCACAAAATTCAAGAAATGCGTAGCACAAATAATTCAAATAAGCAAGGGACTCTTCTACATATAGTGACACTATTGTTGTCTAATTAAACTATTATAACTATTTTAAGTTACACAAATTCAGAATCTACAATTCCTACTATCGAGTGTAACTTAGAAATATATCTTTATAGATTACAAAATATTAGGATTAGCTAGGTCATAATATGATTAAATCAGTGTCGACTAGGTAGGTCAAAAATAAACCAGTATGACCTAATTAATGAATTTATACATTCTAGACTAGAAGGAAGCTGAATAAAACCTATAAAGCTAGAGATTATGGATTAAACACCATGAGATTGGGCTTAATCACATAATCCCAAAGGTAAGATTTAAGATCTATGCATCAATCTAAATATGATCTAATGATTAAGATAAATCCTATTAAGCAAAGTCAAACTTAATAGGATGATTTTCATATCCTAAATCTAAGGTTGAAAGATAAAATAATCAAAATTAAGTTGTAAAATCTAGAAACTAAAAACTAAGGATTCATTCATTGAATAACCCTATTATTCAATAAATGAAATCTAACATATGATCTAGTCCTAGTCTTAGGAATAATCTTAATGTGAGGTGTTGAATTCATAAAGAAAAGACTTAGAGAATTTATAAGGAATTTAACTAATTTAAGTTAATAGTTGATTTTATTCTCTTTAAAAGATTCTAATATAATTCTAATAATGATTTTAGTGATTTAGAAGCTAATTTAGGAGTTAACAATGCTTAACATAAAATTTAAGCAAAATGACCATTTTGCCCCTACTTAATAGTCTAAAAAGCTACTTTCTGATTTAAGGCTCCAAAATAGAATTTTTTACTTCCAAATGATTTCTTACTATCTAATATGAAAATAAATAGTAAGTACACTCAATTTGGATAAGAAACGGGTTATATAAGTCCAAATTAAAGATTTTGACCTAAAGGGAATTTTAGTAATTTACACATAATGGAATCTAAATTTTTATATAGTTTACTGTTGATTTTTATTCAAGAATTTCATAGAGTCCTAGAACACTAAATTCTAAGGTCTAATGGCTAAGTTATGGCGTTATAATAATCAGGGGCAATTCAGTAATCTCTAAGGGTCAAAGGAGGTGAAAATTGAATTTTTTCATTGAGGTTCAAATTTAGCAAACTTAGTTTCTATAGCTTCCTTATAGTATACTGAGTACTATAATATAGAGTAGACCCAATTTGGACTTCAATTGGTCAAGTTATGACCTAACTAGAGTTAGGGGTATTTTGGTCATTTTTGATTTTCTAGGGTTCAGATCCTAAATATTATTTTAGATTATTGATGGAACTAAAATTATAAGCTAGTCAGTACTTTGAATTTCTTGATTTGGAGTTGAATTGACCAAGTTATGGTCAATTGAAGATTATGGGTATTTTGGTTATTTTTGGTGAGGGTCCTAAATGTCACTTTTCAAACTAAGCTCCAAATGAGAAAACTAATATTACTACAGTAATGGGGTTGTTCTTCTGAGTATTTTAAGACTCATATTACTTATATTTGGATAGCTAGGTTAAAAGTTGTAAGGGTTTGATTAGGACTTATATGTCATTAGGTTAAATATACCCTGGATTAAATTTTTGATTAACGTCATTTGATTCATTTTATTTTTCTGAGTAAAATGAGACATGTACTTTCTACGTTTGGATCAATATTTCTAAGGTTACAAGGCCTTTAAGTTTACTTAAATTTAAATTTATTTTATTCAATTCACTATTCAAAAATACAATCTAAATGATTTTAGAGTTCCAAATAGTTTAATTATTTATCAAATTTAATTTACTATTTTAACAATTAATAAATTATTAATTAATTTAATTAACTATTTATTAATTTTTAGTAATTAAAATTAATTTGATAATTATTAATTAATTAATTAAGAATTCCACCGATTATTTTTATCCTATTAATCTACTAATTAACTTAATTAATTTAAATTGATAAGTACTTTTATCTAATAGTATTTATTACTAAGTAGATAAATATATACATATATAAGTTAACTTATAGTTCTGATGGATATATAATTATATAAGTATACATATACACACACAATATATATATATAATATATAATATATATATATATATATATGTAGATAGGACAAGAGGTGACCCCTACAGGCGCAAGAGGTACCCACAACCATCTAGCACCTTAACCATCATGAGTTCAAGAAGTTGCTCACATGAAGTGGTACTTTGCCCTGTCTGACACCTAGCTTATTTGACACTCTATGGTTTGCTCTGATACTATTTATAACAGCCCAAACTCTTAACACCAAGGTATTGTTCACTTTGGCCTGAAAGGCCTCACGATTTTGCCCTTAAAAGATAACTTCTAGTAGGTCACTTCTTAGGAGTTGTAACAACCCAAGTTGTTACTCAGGTCAATTAAGACTGATCTAAGTCTTAATTATGGTTATAGTACATTAACTAAGTCATTTAGAACTCATCTCTAAGGTCTAAGTCAAATCTAGAATCAACTGGATCAAATCTAGATTTCTAGAAAATCCCAAAACCCTAGAAATTGACTTTTTATTTTAACCTCAAATCAAAAATCTGACTTCACCATTGCGTTCACCACCCCCAAATTAACTAGGGGTGAAGTTTTGGATGCATTTGGAAGTCATTGGATTTTCTTGTGAATATTTTAATATTATTTAAATCCAAAAAAAATAATAATTAAATACTCATCGAATCAAAAATCTGATGGCACCATGGTATTCCTCACCTCTCAATTAGTTTCGGGTGATTTATTGGGATTTTTCTAAATCCATCAATTAATACAATTTTAAGTAGGAAGTATAAATATAATTAAATTTGTAAATATGTAATGTTTATTTATTTATTTAATTAAACTTCCCGTTTTTTAAATTCCTAATTTCTATTTTGGGTCGGGTCGTTCCTTGTCAAATGGGCTGAACTTCTCCAGTAGGGCGGGCCCAAGTCTTTTGAATCAAATTCGGGCCCGTGTTCAGCGGACCCGTGATCTGTTCTTCTCCTTTGATCGACCGCGTGTCGATCTCCTCCATTAGCACGCGGCTTGCCGCTTCACACCAGGTTGGCATAATCCTCCATTTTTCGTAGCTTTTAATCCATGTTTCCTTCCTCATTCTCGGTAATTTCCATGATAATTCCAAGGATTGAAGCCAGAAGGTTGAGTCTCGTATTCCTGAACTCGTGACCTAACTTGCACCGATCCCTCCAGGTACCCCTCTCCTCCGATTGTACACTTCGGACAAGCTCATCTCTAATTTCTTTGATGATTATAAATGTTCGGGCTCATAATTATTTGCACTCGGTTTCGTTTTGATGTTTCAATTTATGAATCAAATGAAGTACTCATTTAATTCTCATACCATAATTCTATCCCTTAATATTTTGATTGTATATTCTAGCAATTGAATACTACTAATATGTATTGAATTCTTAGTTATGAATAAATTTTAACTCAATTTTTAATTGACCTGTCGATTTTTGCTTTTAACATAAGGGATCGTGACTTGGGGCTTGTCGAGAATTCGGGTATACGTTAGGGCATTAATGTTGAGTCTGAAGAAGGATTGAGCATCGAGCTTCCTTGCACCAATCGATCGGAGTTTGTAGAGCTCCAGGCGTCGCTAGGACAGTCCATATATGCTTGCGTCCGCCCGTCTTCTTCCATCGCGTTCTGAATCGGGGAAGAAGGATTGCGATTTCGCCTGGTGCCAATTATGGGTCGGGTAATTTCGATGCGTGTTTTGGCCCAGCATCTAAGTCTTGGCCGGCCAGGTTCTTTTCTGTTTGGGCCCATATTAAGTCGGCCCAAACTGCTTCTAAGCCCAGCCTACTATAAATAGGAAAAATAAAGGTTCTTGTTAATAAATTTTAATTGAACAAATTTATATAATTATATTAAAACAGTATTTCAATAATTAAATAAAAGTTTAATATAATGATTAAATTCTAATAAGTTCATTGTAATCAGCAGTAAGTTAAATTGAGAATATATAATATTGATAATGAATAACTATAGTATTAATAAGTATTTATATATGAATAATATATATATAATATATATATAATATATATATATATATATATATAATATATAACCATATATAAATAAATGTAGAATATCTAAATAAATATAAATAAATCTTAAATCAGAGTGAGTGAAATTATTAAGAAATAAATTATTTAGATTAAACAAAAATATTAAATTTAAATATTAAATTAATATAATTAATTCAACTAAATATCAAAGTTAAAGCATTCATATCTTAATAATTATAAGCCCAAATCATAAAATCCAATATACCAATATTAATCAAGAAAATTCAAGGAATTTAATGAAACTTTTTATTTTGCTGTAGGATCAATATTTGACATAGTGATATTTAGGGAAATCAAATGAATTCAAAAATGTCATATAAATTCATTTAAGCATAATTTTGTATCCACTAACCCAAACATGCTCAAAATGGATCTCAAAAATACTTAAAAATCATAAGGAATATTTTAGTAGTGTTAACTTTACTGTTTGATTAGATTTAGCCTAATCATATTTAGGGCCTAACCCTAATTAAGCTATTTTACCCTAGAACTTCAATTGACCATAACTTGGTTATTTGAGCTCCAAATTTAGTGATCCTTATATTCATTTTGATCAAGAGAATCTATTAATAGTAATCTATAAAAAATATTTTTAGATCCAACAATAGACTTGCTAATCACCCCTACTTACCCTAAAAACTTGATTAGTAAATATTAGCAAATCTAATGATCCAAATTGAACAATTTAAGTTTCAAAGAACTCCTAAAGTATAATAGAACCTAATGGTGTGGCTTGGATTAGTAATTTGATGATTAATTTCACTAATCACTCACTAATCACCTTAAAACCCTAATTAGGCTATAACTTAGCCAATCAGAGTCCAAATTGAGCCTTACCACTCATCATTGTAATCAGTGGATCATTTGTGATTCATAACCCACTGATTTCACTTTAATTTGCACACCAATTGACAAAGTTAGGATTTTTGACCCTTAAATTAGAAACCCATAATTACCATTCTACCCCCTTAATGTTGTATTGGCCAACTTGGCTAATACTTATCAGAATTTAGCAAATTTAGGTTCTATGGAAACCTTAGACAGTAAGCATCATTAAACTGAAAGAAAAATTTAAATTCATTCATTCAAATTTACCAAAATTCCCCTATGAGTTAAATTTATTAATTTGATCTCATAAGGCTTAATAACTACCCCAAAATTAGTGTAATTACTGTTGTAATATTATATTAGACAGTAAGAAATACTTTGTAATAGAAAATTTCAAATTTGGAAACCCTAAATCAAATGTTGATCTTTTGAATACTTAACTAAGGGCAAAATGGTCACTTTGCCCAAAGTTAGGGTTTAGCCTTTTAAAACCCTAAATCATCATTTTAATCATTATAAAATAGTAAGATTAATGTTTCAGATCATAATTTATTAATTTTAAGGCTTAGTAGAAACTTTGATAAAAATCTAAATTTTAAGTCCTTAAAGAAAATCCTAAGTAAAATGTGAGTGTTTCTTCTTTCCTTAAACATTCTTAGAGCTTCCCATAGGTCTTATAACACTAGTTAGGAGTGTGTCACGAGAGATCTCTTAGTAATTAAGAGCTTTAATTCCTAGGATTAGGAATAGATTAGGTTAGAGTTATTATTGAGTAAATTGGGTTACTCAATAGGTGAAATCTTGAGTTTAGTAGTTTATAGATTTTCCTAAGTGTATTTAATGATTTTTTATCTTTGAATCTTAAAACTAAGAATATAGATCTGTCATAATGAGTTGATTTTTCATTAGGATTTGCCTTAATCCAAATCAGTGAGTATGGGTATTGAACCTTAGGTCTTTAGATACACCTTTGGATTAAGTGATTAAACTTATATTTACATTTTAGTTACTTTACTTCACTTTCAGTACTTTCTTATTTACCACTTTACTGTATTTCTAGCTTTATTTTTACTTATAGGATGGTTAGCATGTTCTTTAATTTAAATTTTATAGGATGCTAATTTTGCTTTAATGTTTATATGTTAATTTTTAATTATGTCAATTTGCATGTATTTGAATTGATCATAAGCATGTTTATGCAGTTTTCTTTTCTATTATATTAGTATTTAGTCTTTTATCTTAGCTTTGTTGCAGCTATTGGGGAGGTATGTGTTTACTTCCTACTTGTTTAAGTTATAAACTAGTTGTTAATAGCTTTACTTATTTTCTTTTCTTATGCATTCTTGCACATATTTATATGCTTCTGTCTTACTTGTTTATAGTGATATCCAAATAACATAATCAGTCTGTAGCCTAAAATGTACTTAGACAAATTTATCTGACTAAGAATTTTCTTTTTGTTGGCTGGGGCTCCCTATCATTGTGAAACTGACAATAGTGGGATTCAGAGCTGTTTGAGATTATAGAGCCTTCAGGAGATCTGCACTTGGAGGAGAAGTGGCCCTACTGAAGATCTTTAGTTTCATTTCTGCATCTGTGAGGATGAGTGTTTCTTTTTCAGTTCCTTTTTTAAAACTGTTTAAATTGTAATAATACAGGGACAATATTTCTTTTTCAGCACTTTACTTATTATGTACTGTTGTATTATATGATGGATGGATGATGTTCTATATTATGCTTCCGCACTCTGCATGTCTTGTATTTTTATTTAGTGAGATTTTACCTTAAGAATGACAAAGTCCTTAGTTAAGTTGGATTATAATGTGTGTCTAATCCAATTCTAAGTAGGGACCTTGTCGTTTTGGAGACCCATCCACCGTAATCATGTTAACTAAGAGTTAACAGGACCATGGCGGGGCAGGACCGCCATAGTTGGTATCAGAGAATTCCATAAGGTGTCAGATTGGAATTTGCATTCCTATCTACCTAATGATTATTCTTCTGCTACATAATCACTAAATGAATACTTGAGGCAACATCCATGTCATTATGAGTATAACTCAGAATAAAGTAAGGAATGAGAAAACTATAGTGAATACTAAAGTATAGATATCTTTAGGATCAGCAAAAACTAAAAATATTAAGCTTTAATCAATATACTAAGAGAGTTGAGGCAATATTAGTAATTTATCTATCAATTAGATCAAGATAGAGATTTTGTGCTAAATCTCATCAATACACCATCTTTAGAAGCTAGATCTTTCTCATTTGACTAAATAATAACTTAAAGTGTCTATAATCTATTCTTAACTGTAATAAAAGTATTCCGATCACATTTTTGACAACTTCTCTTTTAAAAGATGATGTGAAAACATAAAAGAATACTTCTTAGGAACTTCCATAGAATTGTAGAAGAAAATATTATGGTGTTGCATACACTAACCTTAATCTTTTTTTAGATATTAAATACATATGAAAGAATCTTTATCAATTTAAGCTGTTATGTTATACTTAGTATCTTTTTTATTGTATTAAAATCATTCTTTAAATAATGAGAACCTAGGAAGTATAGTAGCTCTTCTTTTAAGACTAACATTAATCATAATTATTTCAGAATGAATTCTGTAAGTTCTTCCCTCAACATGGATGATTCATCGAATAGCAACACCAACGAAGTCACTTCACTTAGGAACATGGTGACTATCATGTTAGAGAATCAATTACAATAAGCAGTGACTATCCAGAACTAGTATCTGTTCTTAGTACTGCAAATACTGGTATCTCCTTCTGCATCCTTTACCCTTCATATTCTTATATACTTCCCACCGGTCTACTAATAAGTTATTTAGTAACTTCTTAAGATTGAGACTTCTAATATTTAATGGAAACTTATCCCCCATAGATATTGAAACTCAGTCTAAGACAATCAAAAGGATCGTAAGCGTAAAGCTCCCCAAGAGGAATCTAGCATATCAATGGAATCAATCCAAGAGTGCACTAGACCACATTATTATGGAAAGTGTTATCATTTTGGTAGAATTTGTTTTACATGTGGTCGTCGAGACCACGGATATCGGGAATGTCATGCTTTCAAAATACTCGATGGAGAATTAATCCATCGCTCTCGTCAGAGTAAAACATACCATGACATCTCACCTAAAGATGTGGAATCTATGTCAATTTTAACATCACCACTGTCTAAGGAAGAGTGTCCAACTGGCAAAAAGAAAATAGTTGCTCCTAAGCTTCGACAACACAATCATCTGGGAACAGAAAGATTTAATAACAATATTGTCCTAGGTACATTTATTCAATTTCATCATTCCTTTCAGTCTTAGAATTTATTTTTACTTCATGCAAGCTCAAATTATAACAGCTTAATTATAGTCGTCATTTAATATGAATCTTGCATATATGTCTAGTCTAGTATTCAAGTATGTTTCATCCTTGATTTGATCATTAATTCTTCCTTAAGCTTAGTTAATCAACTTTAGATTATTATGGCAAAATCACACTTTTGCGACTTGTAGAAATAGTTCTTCTTCATAGAAGTAAATTATCCAAGTAGGGTGAATAAACTTTTAGTTACTTAGACTAGATTAATTCATATCTTTAAATCTAGGTTCAATAAGTCACAATCATGACTTAAAGAATTAGCCTAGCTTATCCTAAAGATGCTAAGTATCTTCATTCCTTTGGGATGAGAATATCTATATTCTTTAAAATGGATAAGTATAACCTTAGGACTTTAGTTAACCAAGTATGATTACTGGATTTATAATATAAGCCTTAGAGTGGATTAATTATATGATTAGTTCACCATATATTCCTTAAGGTGAGATTGCATAATGGTTAAATTATTTTAACTTGTATGTGTATGCTCATAAGATTAGCTATAATGAATCATGTTTCATTCTTAGTCTGAGTCTAATGAGGATGTTACATTTTGTTTTAAATAGGACCCATTCTAAGTCAAAGAACTTTGTTCTTTGAAGACTAAACCTTCCAGTATGTTGCAAAGCATTTGGAATTCTAATTTTTAGATTAGAAATTATAGTTACATTCCCTTGGAAACACCTTTTTAGTTAAGTACTGTGTCAACTTGATAAGTTGATCTTGTACTTTTTCTTGTCCAATTTATTTGAATAAAGATTCTATTCCTTCACTATAATCTCCATCAAGTGATAAATATCACTTAAAATGAGTAAATTAATTGAGAAAAATCTTATTCCTATTAAGGACGAAAATCTCCTTTTCCAAATAATCTGATTTCAACCTTTATATCTTTGTCTATGTCATGATATGACTTAGGCAGTCATGAAACATTCATTTGGAATGAGTTTTCATTCATCATAAGATAAATTTGATTATTAGATTTCTAATAATCTAAGCCACATCTAGTGACTTAGATATTAGCATGGTTCTAGAAACTGTGGCATAAGTTATAAGACATAACTTATAGCTGTAGCCTTAGTATCCTATTAATATTCCTAGTAATTATTTATATGATTAAGTGAGTTTCTTGCTAATTTCATATCAAAATTTATGACTTGTGTTAAATACATTTTGTAATCATCAAACCTTGGATATTAAGTCCTAATATGAGACTTAAATTCTTAGATGTTCTCTTCAAACTTTGAGGCCATATATCCTAAATTGGGTACTAATTCTTTTTACCATAACATAACATTTTATTAAGAGATGACTGTCTCTTCAGTAGTTCAAACCTAGTAAGAGTCAATTCATATAGCAAGTACATCCTCATCATATCCTTAGATAGAAATTATAAGCTAAACCATTTGGATTTATATTAGATTTATATTCAAATGATGGGTCTTTTCCTAAAATTCTAATATAATAAGTAATCAAAGAATGTTAGTTCTTTGATGTTAAGTCCTTGTATTCCAACTCATTGTATCGAAATCTATATTATCCATCTTGTAATGGTTTAAACTGATTCACCTAAACTTTCTTAGATAACGAATATAACCTGAATATCAAACTCTTAAGATCTTGACTCATAAAATTCATAGTATGCTTAGCAAGTGGTGTCACCTGTTAAGTTATAACTATCTTATATTGCCAAGTCATATATTATGACTTAAGAGCTAAGTAATTGATCCTTAAAATTATATTTAGATTAGATAAATGTTAAACTTCTCTATTTCTAATACTGAGATCCTTATTAAGTGATGGATATCATTAAATTAGTTAGTTCCTTAAACACAAAATTTTGGACAAAAAATTTTCTATCATTATTTATAAGATAAGATTATGAAGATTGGACCTTAGTTGGATAATCTTCAACCCCTCAAAGCCCTTTAAATCTTTACTCAATTGAATAAGTTCGTATTCTTACAACTTATGATGGTTATGAAATGTAATCATCAATTGAATCTTCAATTTCTAAAAGCAATTCATTCCACTAGGGCATAATTAATGATGATGGGTCATAATTATAATTCATGGCTGTAAGAATTTAAGTGCCTACAAATCTCTACTATCTTTTAAATTCCAAAATGAGAGTAACTTGATACTTTCATGAATTTCATCTTCTTGTTCTCGTAAGAATTCAACCAAAACTATCACTTGCTGTAATACCTTTAAAATCCTGAACAATGATCAAAATGAATTATTTGATTTGAGTTCTAAGATCTAATTATGAGCCTTGATGTTTCTTCCACCCCCATCAAGATATTCTATATTCATTTAAACTCATGCAATCATATTTATTCAACTGTAGTAATTTTCATTATCATATTCTATTCTATTTTAAATTTTCCACTTGAGTGATGTCGAGGACGACATTATTCTTAAGTGGAGGAGTCTGTAATAACCCAAGTTGTTACTCAGGTCAATTAAGACTGATCTAAGTTTTAATTATGGTTCTAATATACTAACTAAGTCATTTAGAACTCATATCTAAGGTCTAGGTCAAATCTGGAATTAATTAGATCAAATTTGGATTTCTAGAAAATCCTTAAACCCTAGAAATTGATTTTTTATTTTGACCTCAAATCAAAAATTCAACTTCACCATTGCGTTCACCACTCCCAAATTAGCTAGGGGTGAAATTTTGGATGCATTTGGATGTAGTTGGATTTTCGGTGAATATTTTAATATTATTTAAATCCCAAAAAAAAATAATAATTAAATACTTGTCGAATCAAAAATCTGATTACAACCATGGTGTTCCTTACCTATCAATTAGTTAGGGGTAATTTATTGGGATTTTTCTAAGTCCATCAATTAATAAAAATTTATGGAGGAAGTATAAATATAATTAAAATTAGAAAATATTTAATGTTTATTTATTTATTTAATTAGACTTCCTGTTTTTTTTTTTAATTCCTAATTTCCATTTTGGGTCGGGCCGTTCCTTGTCAAACGGGCTGGACTTCTCCAGCAGGGCCGGGCCCAAGTCTTTCGAATCAAATTCGGGCCCGTGATCTGTTCTTCTCCTTCAATTGACCGCGTGTCGATCTCCTCCATTAGCACGCGACTGCCGCTTCACACCAGGTGGCGTAATCCTCCATTTTCGTAGCTTTTATCCATGTTTCCTTCCTCATTCTGGTAATTTCCGTGATAATTCCAAGGATTGAAGCCAGAAGGGTTGAGTCTCGTATTCCTGAACTCGTGACCTAACTTGCACCGATCCGTCCAGGTACCCCTCTCCTCCGATTTTACACTTTGGCAAGCTCATCTCTAATTGCTTTGATGATTATAAATGTTTGGGCATCATAATTATTTTCACTCCATTTTGTTTTGATGTTCAATTTCTGAATCAAATGAAGTACTCATTCAATTCTCATACCGCAATTCTTCCCTTAATATTTTGATTGTTATTCTACATTTGAATACTTGTTAATATGTATAGAATTCTTAATTATGAATAATTTTTAACTCAATTCTTAATTGACTGTTGATTTTCGCTTTTAACCTAAGGGATCCGTGACTTCGGGGCTGTCGAGAGTCGGGTATACGTTAGGGCTTAATGTCGAGTCTGAAGAAAGGCCGAGCATCGAGCTTCCTCGCACCAGTTGATCGGAGTTTGCAGAGATCCAGGCGCCGCTAGGACAGCTCTATGCTTGCATCTGCCCCATCTTCTTCCATCGCATTCTGAATCGGGGAAGAAGGATTGCGATTTCAGCCTGGTGCCCATTCTGGGCCGGGTAATTTCGATGCGTATTTTGGCCTAGCATTCAAGTCTTGGTCAGTCCAGTTCTTTTCTGTTTGGGCCCATATTAAGTCAGCCCAAACTGTTTCTAAGCCCAGCCTGCTATAAATAGGAAAAATAAAGGTTCTTGTTAATAAATTTTAATTGAACAAATTTATATAATTATATTAAAAATAGAATTTTAATAATTAAATAAAATTTTAATATAATGATTAAATTCTAATAAGTTCATTATAATCAGCAGTAAGTTAAATTGAGAATATATATATATTGATAATGAATAACTATAGTACATAATAAGTATTTATATATATATATATATATATAAACATGGCAGAAAGTTCGGTGGGAGCTAGGGTTTGGGCCCGAGAGGGGCATCCGTCCCCTGGCCCGCCCCTCCCTCTTTGTCGCGAATTTCCCTCCTCTTCCTCAGCAGGTAAGCAAAGTAAATCTGGTCCCGTCGTCTTTGAATTCCTCATATTTAACCCCTTTTCTCTCTCTTCCCTGTGCTGGAGGTGGCTTTACCATTCGGCCGTTTGCGTTAAGGGATGGATCTCTATATCCTCCCTAAACAGATGGCTGGACTCCTTTTGTAGTGGTGGCTTCTGGATCATTTCAGCCCTCTTAATAGTTTTTTGATTACTTTGGTTGTGTTTGATGATTTCATGAACTTGCTTTCTTCTCGTTTCCTGAAGCTTGGTCGGGGAACGTTGAAGATGTTGGTAGAAAAAAGGTCACGGAATCCTGAGGGTTCCTTCTTTGAGCCTTATTGGATTAGCTTCCCTAATCTTAGGCCGAAACTCAATAATCAGCACCACCTCTGGGCTTTAGCTAGCCTTATTGGAGCCCCTATCGCTATTGATAAATCTTCTGGTTACTGGCATGCCCCTAAGGCCCGTGTTCTCGTGGATATTGATATTTCTAAAAGATGTCCTAAATCTTTGATTATCTCAGGCAGTATGTTTGAACATTCCCAAAAAGTTATGGTAGAACAAGAATATGTGAAATGCTCTCATTGTTGCTTGTGTGGACATGTCTCTAAGGAGTGTCACAAGCTAAATAAAAAGGTTTGGAGGGTTAAACCTTTGTGTTCGGTGCTTAAAACTGTTGCCGTTGATGCTCCATAGTCTTTCACCCCTCTTGTCCTTTCTGGTTCCTCTCCGAGCCCTTCTCAAGATTCTTTTGCTGCTTGTCAGTTAGAGCCTGATGAGGTTGAGCTGTCTCCCCCTGTGTGTGATGTTAATTCTATTATTCTTCAGGCATTAGAAAAAGTTGGCAAAGGGATTGATATTGATAGCTTGAGATCGCTGGACCCAGATTCCTCCTTAGAAGAGTGGGAAACTCCTAAGAGGAAGTCCAGGTCAGCTAGGAGGTGTCAAGCGGCTATGCTTCTTGTCCGATCTGTCCCCAGTAGGTCTGCCAGGTTTCAATCATGCTAGACAAATCTATTTTATTTTGGAATGTGCGAGGTATAGCTGCTACTGTTACTAGAAAGAAGGCTCAAATTTATTTGCAATAGAAACAATGTTACTTTTCTGGGGATCTTTGAGCCTCTCCTTAAATGTGAGGCTATCGGAAGGCTTGCTGCTTACCTTGGATTCTCTTCCTATTTTTTTAAACTCTTGCAACAAAATCTGGATTTTCTAGAAAGCTTCTATTCGTTTTGATGTTGACGTGAATGAAGATCAGTGTGTTCATGGGTCCTGCCTTTGGGGTGGCCTTTATGTAAGGATCTCGGTGCTTTATGCTAGCTGCTCATATATTACTAGAAGAAAACCTGTGGTCCTTTATCATCAGTTTGTGTATCTCCAGTGATGCCCCTTGCTTGGTGGGAGGGGATTTTAATGCGTTGAGAAAAACCTCTGAAAGAATTGGGCTTAGCAAATCCGCGCTGATTGCTTCTCGTGAATTTAATGAAATGATTTTCAAAGGGGGGCTTATCGAAATCAATTTCTAGGGTTCTAGCTTTACTTGGTCCAACAACTCTACCGTCTCCAAAATTGACAGGTTTCTTGCAAATCCAAGCTGCTTGGGTTTATTTTTGGGTCTTTGTGTCTCTCACCTCAGCCATTTAGGCTCAGATCATGCCCCTCTCCTCCTTCCCCTTGTTAGCTCTTCCTTCTCTAAAGGTAAATTCTGCTTTCAGAATATGTGGGTTAGGCATCTGGGTTTTCTGGAGGAGGTCAATTCTAGTTGGGAAAATCCGGTTGACTCTGCTGCTACCCCCTTGATTATCCTCAACATCAAACTTAAAAGGCTCCAGCTTGCCCTGGTCAATTGGAATTTAAATGTTTTTGGGAATGTTTTTGCTGAGATTAACAAAGCTGAGGCTGAGGTTGCTGCCCTTGAAGCGAAGTTTGACCTTTTAAACGACCAAAGTCTTTTGCCGAAGCTTTCTAAAGCTCAGGATCACCTTGATTCTTTGCTTGAAATAGAATAGGATTTATGGGTCCAAAAAGCTACCTTGAAAAAATTTAAAGAAGGGGAAAGGAACACTAAATTCTTTCATTCGTGAAAGTGAAGCAGGCATCCAATGCTTTTATCTCTCTTAAGGATGCAGCTGGCACTAATATTCCTCAATAAAATTTGGGAGAGTCTGCTTGCAGCTTCTTTGCCAATCTGTGGTCGAGTGAGGGTTGTAATCTGAACCACCTTAAAAATGACATTCCTTTTCCCTCGGTGTCTGAGGAGGATAATTCCATGCTAGTCTCTCCTCCATCGTTGCTGGAGGTTGAGGGGGTCATCCGCTCTTTAAGAGAAGACTCTGCGGCAGGACCGGACGGGTTCTCCCCAGTTTTCTTCATCAAGTGCTGGGATATTATTAAGTTGGATGTGGTTGATGCGGTTCTGGATTTCTTTTCCTCTCATTACATTCCTAAATTCTTCACTTCCACTGTTATAGCCTTGATCCCCAAAGTCCATTCTCCCAAGTCTTAGTCAGATTTTAGACCTATTAGCCTCTGCAATGTCTTTAACAAAATTTGCACTAAAGTCTTGGCTAACAGACTTTGCTCCATCCTTCCAAAGCTTATTTCCCCCAATCAAAATGCTTTTGTAAAAGGGAGACTGCTATCTGATAATTTTCTTCTAGCAAAGGAGCTCATTCATGACTTAGACAGGCCTTGCTTCGATGGCAATGCCATCATTAAACTCGACGTGATGAAGGCCTTTGATAGGATTGAATGGCGCTTCCTCCTTGCCACTCTCCGGAAATTTGGTTTCTCTCCTGAGTTTACTCAATTCATCTATAAGTCGATCTCCAATATTTGGTTTTCTATCCTTATAAACGGCTAGTGCCATGGCTTCTTTAAGTCTTCTAGAGGACTTCGTCAGGGAGACCCCCTCTAACCGGCATTGTTCATCCTTGTTAATGATTACTTTATGAGAATGCTGACCTTTAGGCTCTCGTTGGCTAAAGGAGCCAACTTTCATAACACTGGTAAAGATTTTATCTCTCACCTTGCTTTTGCTGATGACACTATTATTTTTTGTAAAGCCACGATCAACTCCTTTAGTATCCTGCTGCAAATCCTAGACCACATGCAGGTGGTTTCGGGGATGAAGGTAAATTTGTGCAAGTCCAATGTTGTTTTCAGGAAGCAGGTCGCTTTGAGCCATTGCAATGAAATCCTACGGCTTTCTGGTCTCTCCAGGAAGTCTGTTCCCATTAGCTACCTGGGTCTCCCTTTGGCTAAAGGTAGTGTAACAACTCGAGTTGTTACTATAATTGATTAGGACTAATCCTAGATCTTAAACATAATTATAAGTGTTAATTAGGTCATTTGGAGTCAACTACCAAGATCCAATCCAAACTAGAGGTCAAACGGATTAAATCTTTATTTTGAGAATTTCAGGAACCTCGGAAATTGACCTATTTAAATTGATCTCCGATCGAAAAACGGACACCGCCATTGCGTTCCTTGACCCCAAATTAGCTTGGGGTGAAGTTTTCATGTCAATCGGAAGTCGTCGAAAATTTGACGAATATTTTAATAATAAAAATATCACGGAAATCAAGGTATCAAAATACTCGTCGGATCAAAATCCAACTGCGCCATTGAATTCCTTGACCCCAATTTAGCTAGGAAAAATATGTTCAAAATTTTTCTAAAATTTTTCAAAAAAAAAAAAAAAAAAAATATTTTTAATGTAGCTAACGGCGTGCCGTTAACTATTTAAACTTCCGTCAACTGTAGCTAACGGCGCCGTCTATCCAAACAGCGCCATCAGAACCATTGGATGGGCCCAGATCCAACGGCTGCGGAGTCATCTTCCTCGGTCGTCTTCCTCGACGACTCCGCCCGCGTGACACGGGGCAACCCATCGCGGATGCTCGCCAATCCGGCCGCATCCAGACTTGGGCGAGGTTGCCGTCCGGTCTATAAGACCTCAGCCGACCCATAGGCTCCGAGTTTGCAAAAATCGGAGCCCGGATCGCACCGAAATCAAGCCCCGAAGTCAGCCCAGATTTTCCGCCAAATCCCTTCACCGATCCGACCTTCAGGAACCCCGATCTCCCTCGTTTACCGTTTGATCGTTTGCAATAATTGTAGGATAGGTAGATTAGGATGTCATCTTCACATCCACCATTCCGATCGGGCTCAAACCAATCCGATCGGGAGCACCAGACCCACGAAGGGGTCGGGGTTCGGTCCGCCGAACCCCGGGAAGGCGAACAGACGCGCCTTCGGACAGGGCCGGGTCGACCCGAGCCCGACCCGCCCGGGTCGGGATCCGCGTCAGCACATGTGGGGCCCACCGAGCCACGTGACAGCCTCTGGGCCCGCCACGTGTTAAGTGGGCCCCCAGCCCCGTAACCTGAGCTGAGTCAGCAGCCGTGGGACCCACAGTGCCACGTGGCAGCCTCTGGCAGTGCCACGTGTCTGGTGGGGCCCACTGACCAGTCAGCCGTGCTGAGTCAGCAACCCGTGGGGTCCACTGTGCCACGTGGCAGCCTCTGAAGGTGCCACGTGTCGGTGGGGCCCACTGTTGATTAATTAGAAATTAATTAAGTTACTGTTAGTATTAATTAGCCCTAATTAACTACAGTTAGTATTAATTAATCTAGGATTAGTGTTAATTACTTTTGAACAGTAGATTTGATTATTTAAATATAATTATAAGTTAATTAGTATTAAACAGTAATTATGGTAATTAATTAAATAGTAATTAGCTTAATTACTTTTGAACAGTAGATTTGATTAATTAAATATAATTATAAGTTAATTAGTTTTAAACAGTAATTAGGAAAATAAATTAAACAGTAATTAGCTTAATTACTTTTGAACAATAGATTTGATTAATAAAATATAACTATAAGTTAATTAGTATTAAACAATAATTAGGGTAATTAATTAAACAGTAATTAGCTTAATTACTTTTGAATAGTAAAATATAATTAAATTAATTCATAATTAATAAATAATTAGGACTAATTAAAATGTAATTTGCACTAATTACTTTCTACAGTAAATGATATAAAAATCAGAAATATTAAATTTAAACTTTAGGAATGAACAGTAAAATAATACAATTTGAATAAATGAATAGTAAAATAATTCAAATTGTATTTTTGAATAGTAAAACTTAAAAGTTTAATAACTTTTTGTAGGATGATCCAAACATAGCCAATATGGGTCTTAAAATACTCAGAAAAATATTAAGAATCAAATGGCGTAATGTAAAATTTTGTTTCGGGGTACGTATAACGAGGTAGCATTTTAGAGCATCTTTAAGACCCCATAACTTTTTACCTGATTATCGAAACATAGTCAATATGGGTCTTAAAATGCTTAGAAGAGCGGCCCCATCACCGTGGAAGTATTAGTTTTCCCATTTGGGCATCAGGACAAAAACTCAAATCTAGAATTTAGAGTTGACTTTAGTGAAAAATGACTAAAATGCCCTTGGACTTCAAATAGCCATAACTTGGTCAATTTAACTCCAAATCCAAAAATTCAAGAAGCTACCTAGTTTAGAATTTTAATGTCACCATTTTCACAGAAATATTATTTAGGATTTGAACCCTAAAATTCAGGGAAATGACCAAAATACCCTAGCTTTATTTTAGCCATAACTCGGTCGTTTCTCGTCCAAATTGGACGTACTTACTGTCTATCTTCAAGTTAGACAGTAAGGAATTAGTTGGAGAACACAAAACTCAGTTTGGACCCCTAAATCAAAAGTTGACTTTTTGACCCTTAAAGTAGGGGCAAAATAGTTATTTTACCTTAAAATTGGAAATGCCCAATTTTAGCCCTTAATTAAATTCTTAGGATACTAGGATTAATAATGTAATCATATTAGTAACATATAAGTAAATAAAACAAGTCATTAAATTGAATTCCAACTAGATCCTAGGTTAGAGTTCATTCATTGGGTAAAATTGGGTTACCCTATGGGTGAAACCTTAGTTTTAGTAGTTTCTAGATATTATTTTATTTTACAACCCATTTTTGATTAGTTTATCTTTTAACTTTAAATTTAAGATAGGAGATTTATCCTATTAAGTTTGATTACTTAATAGGATTTGTCTTAACTAGTAGCTCACTATAGAATAAAACCTAGAACTTAGGTCTTATCCTTTGGATTATGTGATTAAACATAATTCTCGTAGTGTTTAATCCATAATCTATAGGTTTAGAAGATCTTGATCAGATCTTAGTTAGAACGTCTAAATTCACAAAATTAGGACATATGATTTATTTGTTTAATTCATAGTCGTCTATCTGATTGATCTAGATTAGAACTTGATCAGTTCTAATCCTTTTAACTTATAAGGATGAGTTTCCAAATTACACTCGATAGTAAGAAAATGGTGATCCTGAACTTGCGTAATTTGGAATAGTTAGAATAGTTTAGTAGAAAACAAATGATATCACCATGTGTAGTCGAGTCTCTTGCTTACTTGTTATTTGTTGCTACGCATACCTTGTATTTTTGTGCCTTATATTTTCTTTGAACATATCATATAAGACATTTGATGCATAAATAAAATGTTAGGAAATTATGGAGACTCCTTAGATTCCTTATGAAAATATTAAAGTAAATAAGTGAAATGATAATGAATTGATGTGATTGAGCTGCCTCTCAGTATTCTTTTGATCATACCGAATGTTGCCCTAGCCGTATCGTGCTAGAAGTTGCCCTAGCCGTATTGTGCCAGGATATTTCGGTATGATAGTTGGTGACCTAACCGTATCGAGCTAGGAGTAGCCCTAGTCGTATCATGTTAGGGCCATATGTGCGACTGTTGTTGGCTTAGCCGTATCGAGCTAGGAGTAGCCCTATCCGTACTGGTGCTAAGATCTTCAGTTTCGTTTGGCGAACTAGTGTAGCTCTTTTCTGTATGGCAGTTGATGTATTATAGTTTTATATGCAGTTGTGGTTGTTTCAGTATATTCTTTTTCAATCAGCTATTTTTTTGTACTGCTTTATATATATTAGAATCTTGCTGCTATATGTATATATCACTGCTAAGTTATTCATTTTTTTAATTAGCATATTATTTTTATTGATCACCAGCATATTTTCTCTTTTTTGGCTGGGGCCCTACATTGTGAAACCGATAATGTCAGGCTTAGAGCAGTTTGAGGAGCCTGCACCCGAGGAGGAGCCTTACTTAGAGGAGGCGCAGCAGTTGGGGCCAGAAGATATCTAGTCATTTACTGCCTGTGAGGATGAGTGGATTTTGAACATTTATTTTGTTAAACTTTAATTGATGTAATAATACAGGTACCTATGACTATGTGTTCAGATTTTACTATACTACTTTTCTGAGTTATATTTCTCTTCTTATATACATTATGATGCTTGGATGTCACTTATTTATCACTTCCGCACTCTGTATTTTTACTTATATAGTGACTGCTTGATTGATTATGAGTTAACCTTTCTCTAATCAGGTGGATTGTGGAGTTTATCATAATCTAATGCTAAGTGAGGGGTTAACCAGAGTGACACTCCACCCTTAATCTAAACCTATTGAGGGTTAAGGGTGAGGGTCCCCACAGGTAGAGTGCCGGCATTCTCTCTTCCAGCCTATTCTTGATCAAATGTCCACAATAATTAATAGTTGGGCTTCTAAGTGTCTTTCCTTTGGGGGCCAGATTGTTTTGCTCCAATCGGTGCTTAGCTCTCTCTCCGAACCATTTTCTGGCAATTTTTAAGCCTCCTGCCACTTTCAGGTCTATAATTTTTGTAACGGTTTCCTCTGGGGAGCGTTTGATTCTAGAAAGGCTGTGCGTTGGTCCTCATGGAGGAAGATTGTATGTCCAAAAGTTGAGGGGGGGCTGGGCTTCCATCCTTTTAGTCTCAGAGCTTCTGCCTTCCGAATTTGGGATTGGTGGAGACTTGAGAAATGGGGATGGGAGTTGGGCTGCCTTCATGACAAACAAATACGGGAAGTCGACTCATCTTTCTATTCGGTCTTGGAAGAAAAATGACTCTATTGGCTGAAAGCACCTTTTAAATGTTAAAGCTTTAGCTGAGAGCAAAATCTTTTGGAAGCAGGGAGAGGGCTTTATTTCTTTCTGGTTCAACAGGTGGTGTATCGATGGCCCTATGGCTTCTCTCTTTTCGGTTAGGGGCTCTTCCCTTGTTTGCGTGGCAGATTTCTGGACTGATGACGTTGGTTGGAAGACTAAGTTAAGGAGCGTAGGGATTAGTGAATCTTGGATTACCAAACTCAATCATGAGGTT
Source organism: Gastrodia elata (assembly GCA_016760335.1). Taxonomy (NCBI): domain Eukaryota; kingdom Viridiplantae; phylum Streptophyta; class Magnoliopsida; order Asparagales; family Orchidaceae; genus Gastrodia; species Gastrodia elata. The sequence continues at coordinate 41,801,819 of CM028681.1, forward strand.
TCCATCATTCCGTACACTGATGACTTTCTCCAGGTAGTATTCAACACAAATGTGCAATTAAAAGTTAAATCAGCGCGTAAGATCCTCCTCCATCTGGGCCCTGCTTCTCCCCGATCCTGGTTCAAGCTCCCCACCCTTGCCCTGTCTTTCTTTATTTGGAGGCTCATGCGTAATTTTATCTCGGTGGATGACATTCTTCAATTCAGAGGGGTCTCCTTAGCCTCCAAATGTTCTCATTGTCTGGCCGAGGAATCCTTGTCTCATCTTTTCTTGATTTGCAAGTATGTTATGCTTCTTTGGAAGGGTTTTGCTCCCTTTCTGAAGCTCGACAAGATTTTATCCTTGAGCAACACTGCTGAGCTGATTCTTACTATGAGCTCCGTTGACACTTTCTCTTTTGCTCTGGTCTGTCGGATTCTTTGGTAAATTTGGTTAGTGCGAAACAATTTAAAGTGGAACAACAACTGACTCCTCCCTCCAAATCCATCTTTTCTATTAGAAAATATATTCAGATGGCTATTGCTTCAGGCCTTTTGTAGGGAAATGAGAATTTCTCCAACTTCTTTGACAATTTGGCTACTATTTCTCCCTCCTCTGACCAGCGGTTCCCTGAGCAACCCGCGAGAAGGTCACTCATCCCTCTTCATTCACTTCTCCATGCTAAATCATGGAAGGGCTTGGATCTCTTCTGTTGTGTGGATGGACCACTCGGGGCAGTGGCTAACCTGATCTTCCGGTGCTAGAATTTGGATGATTCAGTGGCTAGTTTGGATCCTTATTTCGTCTTTCTCTGGCAGGCTTAATAACTTAGTGTGGATTTGCAATAATTCTTCCCTCCTCTGGCTCTTGCAAATTTTAAAAGATTTCCTTCTGATCCTCTCGGCTATTCCTAGGTGGTGGCACAGTTTTAAGCGCACGCATGTCTGGTTTTGCTTTTCCCCATAGGCTTTTTGTTGTTGCTTCTCTTGGGTCTCCCAGATAATTTTCTTGGCGGGCCTTTTCTGGAGGCTCATTTGCAACCAAAAGGCTCCACAGGTTAGTCTATTATGGGGACTTTTCGGGGGCAACTCGTCACTCTTCTGGTGTTGCTCGGTGGGCTTTGCGGCTTGGCTCTTCTTGGTTCCTGTGCTATTCTGATTTTCTCGGTGTTGATCTGGTTTTGATGGGATTGGTGAGGCGTCCTGCCCTCTGTCTCCTGCGCTTTTTGATGGCATCATGTCCCGCCGCTTCACCTTCTGACCCAACTGCTATTTATTCCCCCTGGCGACTCGCATGTCGGGTATCTTGATAGTGAACTGGCTTCGTGTCAAGCTGCGGCTTTCGCTCGTCCTCTCTTTTGAAACTGGTAAATTACTTTTTCATCTCTTTCTAAGGAAAATCTTCGGTGGAGTACTCCTGGTTTGCCTGTGGGGGAAGCTTCTACAGTTTCTGTTCTTCCATGGTCGCTGCCCATCTTGATCCTCTGCTATTCGGTCAGCCTTGTTCCTTCTGGCTCAGTTCCATCATGCTGATTCTTCTTCTCCTACTCCTCGAAGCCCTTCCGGATGGATGTCTTCCTGCGATCTCCGTCGCCGGCTCTCTCTGGTTCGTTGCTTGGACTTTGTCGGTGATGGTCTTCTCTGATCTTTGATGTTCGCTTGTAGATACTTTTTGTTTCTTTCTTGTTCTTTTGAGTGATCGTGTTTAGATTTTTTTGGCATGCTTTTGGGCTGCTTGGTTGCTACGGGTGGTCCTTCGTCGGTCGGCTTGCTGGCTGCTGGCTCGCTAGTTTTTTGCATTTTTTTTGGTTGGCTACTGCATTTGTTTGTAAGCAGATCTCACCGAATATTGTAAAATCCATTTTTGATGAAATGAAATATAGGCCTAAGATGGCATTCACAAAAAAAAAAAAAATAATAATATAATATAATATATATATATATATATATATATATATATATATATATATATTTGATATAGTGATATTTAGGGAAATTAAATAAATTCAAAAATGTCATATAAATTCATTTAAGCATAATTTTGTATCCACTAACCCAAACATACTCAAAATGGGTCTCAAAATACTTAAAAAATCATAAGGAATATTTTAGTAGTGTTAACTTTGCTGTTTGGATTAGATTTAGCCTAATCACATTTAGGGCCTAACTCGAATTAAGCTATTTTACTCTAGAACATTCAATTGACCATAACTTGGTCATTTGGGCTCTAAATTTAGTGATCCTTATATCCATTTTGATCAGGAGAATCTATTTAACAGTAATCTGTAAAAATATTTTAGATCCAATAATTAGACTTACTAATCACCCCTAATTACCCTAAAACTTGATTAGTGAATATTAGCAAATCTAATAATACAAATTGAACAATTTAAGTTTCAGAGAACTCCTAGAGTATAGTAAAACTTAACTGTGTGATTGGATTAGTGATTTGATAATTAATTTTACTAATCACTCACTAATCACCTTAAACCCTAATTAGGCTATAACTACTATTAGAGTCCAAATTGAGCTTACCACTCATCATTGTAATCAGTGGATCATTTGTGATTCATAACCATTGATTCACTCAATTTGGACATCAATTGACAAAGTTAAGATTTTTGACCTCTTAAATTAAGAAACCCATAATTACCATTCTACCCCTTAAGATTGTATTGGCCATAACTTGGCCAATACTTATCAGAATTTAGCAAATTTAGGTTCAATAAAACCTTAGACAGTAAGCATTATTAAATTGAAAGAAAAATTTAAATTTCATTCAGATAAATTACCAAAATGCCCCTAATAAGTTAAATTCATTAATTTGATCTCATAAGGCTTAATAACTAACCAAATTAGTGTAATTACTTTCTAATCTTATATTAGACAGTAAGAAACACTTTATAATAGAAAATTTTAGATTTGGAAACTCTAAATCAAATATTGATCTTTTGAACACTTAACTAGGGGAAAAATGGTCATTTTGCCCAAAGTTAGGGTTTAGCCTTTTAAAACCCTAAATCATCATTTTTAATCATTATAAATAGTAAGACTAATGTTTCAGATCATAATTTATGTGATTTTAAGACTTAGTAGAAACTTTGATAAAAATCTAAATTTTAAGTCCTTAAAGAAAATCCTAAGTAAAATGTGAGTGTTTCTTCTTTCCTTAAACATTCTTAGAGCTTCCCATAGGTCTTATAACACTAGTTAGGATGTGTGTCATGAGAGATACTCTTAGTAATTAAGAGCTTTAATTCCTAGGATTATGAATAGATCTTAGGTTAGAGTTCATCTATTGAGTAAATTGGGTTACTCAATAGGCAAAACCTTGAGTTTATTAGTTTATAGATTTTCCTAAGTTTATTTAATGATTATTTTATCTTTGAATCTTAAAACTAATAATATAGATCTATCCTAATGAGTTGATTTTTTATTAGGATTTTCCTTAATCCAAATCAGTGAGTATGGGTATTGAACCTTAGATCTTTAGATACACCTTTGGATTAAGTGATTAAATACCAATATTTGGAGTTTAATTCTTAATCCTTTCATCTTAATTTGATCAATCAAGATGGGTTGGGATTATGATAAAACTTTAAATTAGGATGTTTGACTTATTATTTACCTTGTATAGTCGACATTAATTTGCTAAGATTCGAACCTGATCAGTTCTAATTATTTTCCAACTTGTAAGGACGTGAATCTGAGTTATACTCGATAGTAGGACCTGGAGATCCTGAACTTGTATAACTTAGAGTAGATAGAACAATTAAATTAGATAACAAATGGATATCATTTGTGTCCTAATAGAGTATATTGCTCAGTTTGACTTTGATAGTTTGCTTACCTTGTTTTGAGCATCTTACCTTGTACACATATATTGGACATAGGATATTTGATAAGTATCTAGTATCATCTTTGAAATTTCATAAATTACATTTAAATTTATTTTCATCGGTACTTTCAATTAGGTAGTGTAATCTGATTAGTCTACCTCTTGGTGTTACTTACTTCTTTCTATACTTCTATTTAGTGTTTTCTGCCTCTCATTGTCACTTACTTCTTCTTATATATTTCTCATGTGGCTGTTAGCCCGGTATCAGATATGAATTTCCTCTCGGTATCAATGACTTCTTCTTATATTTCTCATGTGGCTATTAGCCCGGTGCCGATATAGACTACCTCTCGGTATCAATGACTTTTTCCTATAGTTCTCTTGTGGCTGTTTGCCCGGCTTTGATATGGCATAACTGAGACTTTATGTATATATTTCTTTCAGATGGCAAGTTTGGCCAATTCAGTTTTCAGCTTATATTTTACATTTCAGTTACTTTACTTCACTTTCAGTACTTTCTTATTTACTACTTTACTACATTTCTACCTTTATTTTTACTTATAGGATGTTAGCATGTTCTTTAATTTAAATTTTATAGGATGCTAATTTTACTTTTAATGTTTATATGTTCATTTTAATTATGTCAATTTGCATGTATTTGAATTGATCATAAGCATGTTTATGCAGTTTACTTTTCTATTATATTAGTATTTAGTCTTTTATACTTAGCTTTGTTGCAGCTATTTGGGAGGTATGTGTTTACTTCCTACTTGTTTAAGTTATAAACTAGTTGTTAATAGCTTTACTTATTTCTTTCTTATGCGTTCTTGCACATATTTATATGCTTCTGTCTTACTTATTTATAGTGATATCCAAATAACATAATCAGTTCTGCAGCCTAAAATGTACTTAGACAAATTGTCTAACTAAGATTTTTCTTTTGTTAGGCTGGGGCCCTATCATTGTGAAATCGACAATGGTAGATTCAGAGCTATTTGAGATTATAGAGCCTTCAGGAGATCTGCACTTGGAGGAGAAGCGTCCTACTGAAGATCTTTAGTTTCATTTCTGCATCTGTGAGGACGAGTGTTTCTTTTTCAGTTCCTTTTTAGAACTGTTTAAATTGTATTAATACTAGGGATAATATTTCTTTTTCAGCACTTTACTTATTTCGTACTATTGTATTATATGATGGATGAATGTTATATATTATGCTTCCGCACTTTACATGTCTTGTATTTTCATTTAGTGAGATTTTACCTTAAGAATGACAAAGTCCTTAGTTAAGTTGGATTAGAATGTGTGTCTAATCCAATTCTAAGTAGGGACCTTGTCATTTTGGAGACCCCTCAATCGTAATCATGTTAACTTAAGAGTTAACAGGACCACGGCGGGGCAGGGCCGCCACAGGAGTGCTCCCACCTGAGTACGCTTAACTTTGAAGTTCTTATCAGGAACTCTACCGTTATCTAAAAGGTTGCCTCGATGTTTAAGAGTTTCACTTATTACTACTTAAGTGGGTCTTCACTAGGAAGAGACAGCAGTGGGACCCACGGGATACCACGTGGCATCCCAGGATTGGCACGCGATAGAGCAGCAGGGCCTTCCAGGACACGCGGCGGCATTTCACAGCTCGCGGGTCAGCATGGTGGGTCCCGCGCCTGATGAGGCTGATGAATGCAGGGCCCACTGCTTACGCACGTGGACCGCAATGCCCGGGTTGGGCCCGGGTCAACCCGACCTGACCCGAATATCTCTCCTTCCTCCCGCACTGACATGAGGCAGGCGGCTAGGGCAGCCCCTTCGGTGGGCTTCTCCAGTGGCAGAATGACTCGGCCTGCATGGCCGAGGATAGGACCTGACAAGCCTAGCTGACAGAGGTCGAACCGAAAGCAGAGGCGACTGAGAACGTTGGCTAAGGTTAACCCTAGCTAGCTAGGGTTCGACGAAGGGGCAATAACAGTTTGTACTGTATATAGTTAGTGAAATACGGCCGATCGAACCAGGTTTTGGTCGATCTGATTCGATCAATCCTCGATATCAATCACAGAATAAGCATAGAAAACAATACAATGTGATTGAATTGAAGGAGAAAGGGGATTCGACGAGTACCTGATGTGCAGTTCCGATGGGTTATGGGTCGGGGTGCCTCAGCTCGATCAACTCCTGATGATTTTTTCGGTGATTGCAACTTAGGGCTCGAATGAGGCTAAATCAGAAGATGGCGGAGGTGACGAGGTCGGGAGGCTGGGGATTGGGCGGTAGCTCTCCTGCGTGTCGCGGGCAACGCCCGCGAGGAAGGAGATGGGGATCGGGCTGTTCGACCCGATCGCCCGATCGAATGGTACGGGTCGCTTGGGCCGACAGATCCGACCCACTAAGGCTGTGGACCCAACCCGATAATTCAAATGGCGGGTCCCACCCGCCGGTTAATTAAATATTAATATTAAATATAATAAATAAACTATTAAATTTCTGATTTTTATTAATTAATTTTAAATTATTGAAATGACTTTCAAAAAATTTCTAAATATTCACCCTAGCTAATTAAGCGGTGAGGAACGCAACGGTGATGTCAGATTTTTGATTTGATGAGTATTTTATTTTTCTAATTTTCTGGGTATTCAAATATTATTAAAATATTCATCAAAATTTTGATGACTTTCGATTGACTCCAAAACATCACCCCTACCTAGTTTTGGGGCAATGAGCGCAATGACGAAATTCAATTTTCAATCCGAGATCAATTTAAACAGGTCAAATTTTAGGGTTTCTGGATTTTCTAAAAATCAGGATTGATCGTTTTGACTCCTGATTTGTACTAAATCTTAGTGGATAACTTGTAATAACTTAATTAACACTTAGGATCAGGATTAAGATTGAGATTAGTCCTAATTGACTAGGGTTACAACTTAGGTTATTACAATTGTGTTTACTTATTTTGAAACTGCCTGTGTTGAATGAGTGGATAATAATTATTACTTGTATTACGTATACTTGCATTGTTTCATATCTCCCTAGTTACTTTTATTGCAAATCATTTTACTTGACAACTACTCATAAAGATGCTTGGCCAACATAGCATCTAGTATTTGATGAGCTTTCTTCTAATTAGGTATTAGATGCTAAGGTAACATCTCAATGTTGGACTAATCTCATATCCGATATTAGGGATTGTTACATATTCAACCACTAGGTCTTAAGATCAAACATTTAGGTTTATAAGGGTTCATCTAAGCTCCTACCTCAAGATCATACAATAAGCTCATTTAAATAGATGTACTTAATTAAAAGGCTTAATAATATGATTGACCTTAGTATATCCTCTACTTTAAGATTCAAAGTGTTATAGAATACATTCAAATCAAGCTATAACTGAGACACTTAAGATTTTCTTAAGCTTATAGTTTCAATCACATAACTTAGATCCTTAACTTAAGCATGCAAATCTAGTATTTGCAACTTAATCAACTATATTGATTATGGGATAAAATCAAGTGAATTATTGATAAATGATTGATTTTACTAATCCATTTCATTTTATAATTTATCTTATGCTAAGTGTCTTGCTTAAGAGAAAATCATGATGGAATTTCATGTAGATTTATGAATTTAATCATTATGTTAATATGCAAAATCACGCATGCTAATCTTCTAAACAGATCTTAACCAAAGCACATGAATTGTGATGTAAAATCATACACTTATAGGGAAGTGATTATTTGTAAATCAATCATGTATTATTAAGATTAATTTATGCTAGTTATTTTATTTAGGAGAAAATCATGAATATTAAAATTTAATCAAGATAATTAATCAGATGAGTCACCTTAAGACCTATCATTTCACTTTACTAGTCTGGAATCCAATGCCAAAATTAGCAAGCTAATTTAATCTATGCGAGTTGATGTGTGCAAAAACATTGATTGAACTTAAGTTTGATAAATTTTAGGTGTTCAACTTAAGGCTTAATTAAAGTTTGAACTAGAAGACATAGTTAGAGGTCTAACCTACAAAATTTAAAATACACAACAAACATCAAGTTACTCATTCATCATCAAAATTAGGAATCAGCAATAATTAGGGTGTTATACAATCAACAACTAATTAAAGAGATTAATTGTAGGAATTGAAATCAAACTTTGCAATTATGTTTAAAACATTAAAATAAAAACATGTCATTTGGATAAAAATTGAATTTCATATTTGAAGTTACCTCTACATTTACACAATGCATGATATTTATATTATTAAGGTTTTGAAGTTGACAGATTACAAAAATATGAAGTTTGTTCAAAATTGGGCACTGCAGCACACTGCGGCACTCTGTAGTGCTTCCAAGGGCTAAGGCACGCTACATTGTGCTCGGGCGCTGCGGCGCGCTGTAGCGCTACTGGTCGAAAGCTAGGTGCTACAGTGCGCTCTGGCGTGATACGGCGCTGCGGCGCTCTATTGTGCCTGACATCCTGAGACGCTATAACGCCTGAGATCCCGAGACGCTACGCATTAGACATCCCGATATGCGGGCACTGCGGCACACCGAAGCGTTCCCTGGCAGAGGGCCTTGTGCTACGGTGCGATATAGTGCCATACAGACATTTTTGCATGAAAGAAAGGCGGTAGTCTCCCCTAGGGAATCCAAATACTCGAGATTCAAAGAACCTCAAGTGCGGTTACATATACCGATGGAAAGGTCTTTCCAAGACCGTACCAAAATTGACACAAAATGATTACTATAATGCCACAAACAACGATGCCCTAGGTACGGGTATACAGAAATTCTACTTTTTTGTCTGCATTCTAATGGACACATCGAGCTTTAATTGGACTCGTTCGAGTCTGATTGGGGCTCGACAATGAAACAAGACTCCATACAATAGTTAATCAAAATACCATTTAACAAAAACATTAATTAAATTAATGGGAAGAGGGGTGCAAGGGAAAGTACCTAAGCTTGCAAATGGAAGGGAGAGATCCAGCTAGTTTTCTTCAGGAGTTTGGGTGGAAGAAGCTTCAGTTGCCAAAAGTGGAGGGGAGAGGCCAATGGAGCAGCTGATATATAATGGATGAGGGATGGGCTTGGACAAGGCAGCAATGGGAAAGGAGGGCTCTCCATAGCCTATGTGGGAAGGATGGGCGTACGTAGGTGGGGAAGAGGTCCCCCGTACATGAAAAATGGGGGGAAGCAGGTCCACCCAGGGAAAAGAAAAGAAGGAAATTGCATATAAATTAATATTTCAAAATTTTTAATTAATACATTTTAGTATTTAAAATTAGATAAATAAACGGGCTTCAAAAAATCCCAATAATTCACCACTAACTAATTCAAAAGTGAAGAATTCAACGACAAAGTTAGATTTTAATTTTGAGACAAGTTTAATTATCCTAATATTCAGGATATTTAAAATATATTAAAATATTCAAAAAATTCGATGACTTCCAAATACCTCCAAAACATCACCCCTAATTAATTTGGGGGTGATGAACGCAATGACAAAATTAGATTTTTGATTGAAGGTCAAATTAATTATCTCAATTTTTTAATTAATTAAATATATCAAAATAATCATAATATTCAATAGAGCTCTAAATTGTTCTAAATTTTTAAGGTTTGGTCTTAACACCTTATGAAAACTAATTGAGATGATTATTAGTTTAATTGATTGATAAATACTAATTAAAAACCATTGGATTATTACATTTTAGAGCAATGTGAGGAGCTGGACTAGGAGGAGAACCTTCCCACTACTGTGGATCCTTAGACAGTCTTTGCTTTTATTTTTGTGAGGATGAGCATTCTTTTTTTCATTCAGTCAAACTTTATTTCAAGTGTTGTAATAATACATGATATTGATATATTTTTCTTACTACATTTTTATTATGAGTTAGATTATGTTTCTTTCTGTATTATGGTTAAATGAATGTTAATCTTTCTCTCTTCTACATTGTGAATTTCTTGTATGTACATTTAGTGAAAATTCTAGTTCAATTATGTGGCATATCCCACAGTTATCAGTAGATTTGGGTGAAAACCTAATATAGCTATAAATGTGTGATTTGTCACGGTGACCACTCCACCGTAATCATATTAACAAATATATTAACAAGACCACAATGGAAGCATGATGCCAGAATTGGTATCTATAATAGCCATAATATTGAATTAGGAACCCAATCCAATATTAGGTGTTACTATAGTACTTAATATAAAATTAATGAATCTTAAACCACTATTAGACACTATGAGGAGCCAAGGGTCCTAAAGAGAAAAACTAGAGAAAAAAACAATAAGTAAATATAAAACATTCAGCCATCCAGAAAAAAAAAAAGAAAATACAGCACAGAATAGTAAAGTAAAATATCTAGAGTTAATTAAATTTATACAAACATTTAGACGAAATGACACTCGTCCTCATAGGATGCATAACACAAAATGACGGAAAGTAAAAATCTTCAAATTGGAATTACTGGATCTGAACTACATCAGGTACGAGATCCACTCCAATCTCTTGATCTACCATATTTGGTATTTAATATAGTAGGGCACAACTAATAAAAGAAAAATAAGTGATTGGACTTAAAAAGTCTTTAAGTATATTTTTGGGCAACTAATATATTTTACTTTTAAGTGGATATCACATTTAGGCATTAACAATTATTATGAGCTCAAAGCAATAAAAAGGGGAGTAAATTGAGTAAAGTGAAGTAAAGCAAGTGATTGCAAATAATAATAAGAACATTCATAAAGGTATGTAATATTTAAGTTATTTATTTTATCTTTTAGAAGATTGGATTGGCAGACCTCATGTTTGGCCCACAGACAATCCTCCCAAATAATTAGATTGGCAGACCTCATGTTGGGCCCACATACAATCCTACGAGATATAGTTAAATGTTATATATTTAAGTTATGCACAATGTGTTTAATGAATATATACAAGGATTTAATCTCAATGCATTGTAGCATTCAAGGATGTCCAAAGTAAATTTTAAACTATGTGATATCCGCTGTTATCTACTTTAGTTATCTACCATGTGGTTGGAGCTAATCAAGCTCCTTAATAGACTTAGACATTTATCGAATATCTTCATCAATTGATACATAATAATATATAATTAATTGAGTTTAAAAATTATGATTTGATTAAAGTCTTATTAACATGACAAAATAATTTATAGATATAATTGAGTTATTATAAACAATCATCCTATCCTATTTTTAACACTACAAGCATCTAAAATATCAAATAACACTTCTACTCTAATGGAACACTCTAGCTTAAATACTAAATATTTCACTATTATACTACCGAGGTTATTAGTTTCTATGACTTAGATCATTTGGGAGTTAGTTATAAGACTCTATAGCGATTCTACTTAATGTCTCACTAAACTTAAGGTATAGGGTTCTCTTGACCTATACTATCTAAACACTTAAGTCAATATTCTCTTCTTAGCATTTTATTTTTTAATATTATCTTAAAGGTTCTATGCTTAAGAATAGTTCACTCATCTAATTACTTATATTGATTTAGCCTTAGAAATGATACTAGTAGGAAAATTCTAGTATAACTTAGACTTATTAGTTTTATAAGACTACAAGTCTAGTATGGTATGATTTAAGTCTTAACATTACTTTAGTTGTTATTATCTAACTTCACCTCACATTACTTATTATGACATTATGATTACTCTCTTGGTCCTAAGGTTCCAAATATTAATATTATAATCATTAAGATCATAAGCTTAGACCCATTGCTAAGCACCTAAGGGATTTTAAAACCCTATTAAATACTTAAGGAAATATCTAGCTTCAACTTATCACTTAGTCATTCTAAGGGATTCTAAATCTTATTAATGTTTCAACTTAAGAAAATTTATGATTTCAAATGTGATAGATATGGACATTAAGTCCTAGCTCTTATTATAGTGGTTAATACTAAAAGGATTATATGCTTTAGCTCTTAGCTGTCTAAGACTTAAGGTTCTAATCCTCTTTATTATCTAAGCTTACTTCTAGTCTTAGCATATTAATTCAATCTTCCTAAGAAATTCTAGGCATCTTACTTAGATAGGAAGAACTAACTTCCTAAGAAGTTTACTACTAACCACTGGCTTCTTTAGAAGTTACCATCCTAACTATCTTCTAAGTCCCCTCTTATACATAATTGCTAGCTTAAGGATTACTTACTAACATTCTAAGTAGTTCTCATGATCTAAGTATAGTCTATAATTCACTATCCTACAAGTTAGGATTCACTTAAGGTTATCTAAATGGAAATAAAAATGCAAGTACTAATCTAAGTTGAATTGGAAACTTAACTCATTTCTATATTCCTAAGCTCATCAAGACTTAAACTAGTGACTAAGATCCTTAGCTAGGAGGTTATCACGAAGGATCTCTAACCTTAAATTCATTAAGGAATCATATGGTTAGAAGATTCAAATTAATTAACCCAATAACTTGACTAACTATAGTAAAATAGAGCCTTAATGGTAAGGTGCTTAAGTGAAGGTATCCAAATCCATAACTTTTAAGTTCATGCCAAGGCACTAGGAATCCTAGGGTTTATCTATGTGATTAGGCCACTAAAATGAATCAATGTCACTAAATTACTTAATATACTGACTAGAGTCAATCCTACATTTAGGGAATGTAAGGAATATGCATAACTTTAAAGCTCCTTACTAATGGTTCTTACCATCAAAAGGAGCTAACTAGTCCAATCCACCCTAGAGTTTAGGACTACTACATTCCTTAAGTACTAAATTAAGTATTAGGAATGTATAAGACTAATTCATTCCTATGTTGAGGCTCCTTGTAAGTTTTATTAGTGCTAAGCCTAGACTAGGATAACCTAGTTGTTTCCCTAATCAAAGTGTCATCTAATGTTGCAATATGTCATAAGGAATATTTTTTAAGGTGTCATAGACTTTAGGAGGCTTAAACATGTAAAATCCCAAACTTGGGAATTTAATATTATTTTGTTAAGGGTTAAAAACTCACATTTTTCATTTGACGTGGACAATCATGTAAATATAGTGGCTATGGCTTCATTATAGCACAACGAGTACAATGACACTACATAAGGTCAAATCGGACATCCAATGATTAATCGAGGTTTTTATAACTCTTAATGACATTAAAAAGTCATTAGTAAAATTAATTGTCAAATTAGAAATTTGATATCATGTTATTATCCTACACATTTTTGTGATCGAAACGGACTATTGGATCGTCAAGTTTGGATGAGAATTGGTCAAGATACGCCACTTACAAGATTGGTTAATTAATTATTTAATTAATTACATAAAAAAGTACGTCATATTATTTAAAAAGTTATTCAAATCATTGTTGAAATTAATTAAATAAGGTTTTAATTTAAATATAATTCAAATGTTACTTTTAAGAAAAAAGAAACCATTCATCTGACGACAATTTCTATTCTCTCAAATGAACCACTAAACGCCGGTCCGACAACACGGAGGATCTCTTCATCGACTCGTTTATTCATAAAAATCCAAAAGCTACAAAACGGCTATCACAGAACCTCCTTTGTAGAAACTTTGCAAAGTAAAACTAATAGAAAAAGTCAACAAAGAAGAGAAAATAAACGACGACCACTTCAATGCATAGATGGTTTTAGAAAAAAAAAAATACTAAACTAGAAGTCGTCGAGAGCGAATGATTCAATCCGAAGCGGAAAAAGACAAATCAATGGAGGAGCCCGAAATTATAATGGCCCGACGCAAAGCGAAATCCATACTTGCGAAGCAAGGAACAAAGCCATGGGTTCAGAAAGCTTAATTTTAAGAACTCAGTAAGAGTTATGGATAGATTTAGGTATCTTACCACATTGGACGGTGAGCGAGGAGGAAGATCTGTGTGAGAGAGGATTTCGACCATGAAGAAGGAGAGTTTTTTGGCTTGGCAGCAAGGCCTGCAGCTCGGCTTAGGAAGAAATGGAGAGCCGAGCTGGAAGAGAAGCTGCACCCTACTAAAGGAGGAGGGAGTTTCGATAAACCCAAAAGAGCCGAAGGTTGTCCTTGATTCGTGGGGAGGATGTGCAATTTTTTTATTTTAGGGTTATCGAATTGTCATTTTTAATTTAGGGCTGTTTAGTCAATCCTTAACCTAATACAACAATTGGATTTAAATGGAATGACTAAAATTTCTCAAGCTGTGATCTATAGCTATTTGAACTTCAAAAATTACAAATTTAGTACCAAAACGAGCGTCTTGACGAGTCGAACGCACGCATCCAAAAGTTATTAAATTTAGATGAGTATTTGATTTTATATTAACTTTTAAGTGAAAAACTTTGAAAATTCACTACGATCAATCCGGGGCTTGAAAATTAGCGAAACTTAAAATATAGCATCCTTATTTGATGCTTGATCTAAAATTGCAAAAAAATTTAAATTTCAATTTATATTTTATTTATTATCAAATTCAGAAATTTAAACTTCAAGAATTAATTAAGGACGAACCAAAATCCCAAATGCGCTCAAACTTTCACAGCAGGTTCCCCTCAATACGCTTTATTTGAGGTCATTTTTGTCTGATTTTTGATTGACTTGAATTAAGATCCTAATTTCGACTAAATTTTCAGAGCACTTAAAATATATTTAAATATTCCAGAAAATTTGATGACTTCCAAAATATCCTAGAATATTACCCCTAGCTAATTTGAGGGTGATGAGTTTAATGACAAACTTCAATTTTGATTTGGAAGTCAAAAAAATTAAGTAATTACTAGGATATTTAAATAATCTCGAAATACGTGTAAAAAATGAACGATCACCAAATTGCACCAAATATCAAGTGAAAAGCTCCTAATACCATTAAAAGTCTAATGATGATGGTTTTAACCTAATTTGAATGTCTAAAACCATATAAAAATAATCATATTGTTACAGACTTTCCCTCTGAAAAGAGGTGTCATCCTCTACGCCTTAATAATTAATTAACTATTAAGATCATATTAAAGTGAATATCTCTAATCTCAAAAATCAAATCAATTAATTACCTAATAGAATGAACACAAATGTAGCTTTTGTAAGCTCGTTTGCAGCTGAATTTACAGAATCTATATTCAACATTCATTTTTTTATTATTGGAGATATTTCGCTTTAATTTACTCATTCTAACTACACTCAGAATACACAAGCTCATAATCCATAAGATTTTACTATCCAGTATAAACATAGCTATACGGTTCTATATAGGTCAAGTATTATAACTCATCAAGTTCTAACTTAAAATCAATTATTGTTGCCTAATGAAGTCAAATGGGTTAACTCAATCGTCTTATTTTAACGTTACAATCCAACTGTTATATTATCTATCAAGATTATGAGTTAAGAGGTCAAACTTCAAATATAGTTTTCATGTCTCTTACCTTGGGATTATAAACACATAGAGGTTAGGATTTCTAATCACTTAAGGAATAAAGTCCTAAATATTATCTTAAATAGGAAATGAGCTAACTAACTTAGTTTTAATAAATAAAGTCTACCTAATTTACTAAGGCATCTTTTTTTTTCTCTACCTAAGCAAATGATTAACAAGGCATCTACCTACCTTCTAATTAAGGATCGAGCTTAATTCCTAATTCTCCAAAGAAAAGGATAAGATTATAAAAAGCTAAGATATGTATGAATGGAAGCTTAAGGAATTAAAATTGCAAAATGTGCCTGATACAGCCTCAAATCTAAATGCCCTTAAGCCGTAAAAATCATTACTTTTGCCTTTAGATCATTAAGCTAAGTGCTTAGAAATTTAGTTGGATCTTCTTATGCTTATTATCTTGATTTGATTTGAAAACCTTGATATTTCTAAATCCTTAATTTGGTTAAGCCCTTGAATTCCTAATGTGGATCTATGTCCACACTATGGCATCTTTAAACTCTTCATTTCTTATGAAATCAATAGAAATCAAAATGTTTAACTCACTAGACTTCTCATAAGGTTTTTCCTAAATTAAATCCTTAAGTGATTCTCTTATTAAATTTCTTAATCGTAATTCCTTCCAAAATGCTTAAGTGTAGAATTATGTTAGATTTCATTGAGTAAAATAGGTTGCTCAATAGAATAAATCCTTGCTTTTTGATTTCAGGATTATAATCTTTTAAGATAAATAATTTTATCTTTTGACTATTAATTATTTACAACCAATCTTAAGTATTAAAATTCCAATCTTCAAATCTTAGTTTCAATTCCTTTAATCTTCCCAAATCCTTAGAATAAGCATTGTGAGAAATTTAGACCTTTAGATGTTAGTGCCCTGGATTTTAGAACTTAAACCCCATTATTGAAGTTTGGCTCTAAAATCCTTAATCTTGATTATTTCTATTAAGATTAGCTTGGGATAAATAAATATATCAAGTTAGGACGAATGATTGGTTATTTAAACTTTATTGGCAACATTTTTGAATTTAAATTAGAACTTATTAAGTTCTAATGTTTAACTTTATAAGATCATAAATCTGAGTTTATACTAAATAGTAGAATATTAGAGATCCTGAACTTGTGTAAACTTAGAATAATTAGAATGGATAAATGAGACAGCAACAAATATCACATGTGTTTTAGTATAATTTTGTTTACTATTGAGCTTTATTGCTTTGTATTCCTTATCTTTGAGACTTTTTGCCTTGAGCATAACATACAAGATAAATTTGATGCATGAAATGTAAATATAAGAAAATTAGGATGATATTTGCATCAGGTTCATTACCAGGACATGTGATTGTATATACACATTACTACTGATGAGCCCCATATCTATAGTTATTTTCAAATGTAATATGCATAAGTTTTTTGAAAGCAGTCGTTATTCTAGTGTATTTTATTAATATTGTAGCTTGGAAGTGATCAGATTACAAAAATGATGAAAATTGATGAAAATGGAGAATCCAGTGCGCCATAGTGCGTCGAGGTGCATTCTGGCGCTCCAGCGCACCGCAGCGCCCTGTTGCCCAAAAGCACAGTGCTATTGTGCACCGTAGCGGACCATAACCGAAAGGTCCATGCTACAGCGCGCCGCAGCCCTACTCAAATAAAGCAGCCTAGCGCTACCGCGCGCCATAGCGGACCAAGCCCGGAAGGTCCACGCTACAGCCCATCGTAGCGCCTCTCAACCTGAAAGGTCCATGCTACAGTGCGCCATAGCGCCTCTCAACCCAAATGGTCCGCGCTATAGCACGTCGTAGCGCCCACCGAAAAACTACTCTCGATTAAGCATCCAAATCAGCATTAGGGAGAGGAATTATAATAACCCTATGTTGTTACTTAGCTTAATTGCATCCTAATTATTATTTCATTGAGTTATCTAGTCATTAGAATTAATCTCCGAAGATTTGGAGCGTTTCGGAGCCGAATTTAATGTTTGGATTATTTTAATAATATTTAATTAATTAAAAAATTGAGATATTTAGTTTGACCTTAAAATCAAAATCCGACTTTGCCATTACACTCGTCACCCCCAAATTTGTCAGGGGTGACGTTTTGGACTTGTTTGGAAGTCGTTAGATTTTCACGAATATTTTAATGTAATTAAATATCCCAAAAAATAGGAAAATTAAATACTCATTGGAATCAAAATCTGACTTCGTCATTGCGTTTCTAACCCCCAAATTAGCTAAGGGTGAATATTTGGAATTTTTTGAAGCACATTTATAAAATCTGAATTTTTCTTTATTTAAAAGAATTAATTACTTAAATTAAATATTCAAAAATTCAATTTCCCTCTTCTTTTCATAGTTAATCCCTATGCTATCCCTTCCTCCCTTCTCACCAGCTTTCTCTCTATTCCTTGCACTTAAGTGAATTTCTGCCCCTCTACTTCCCATTCATGCTGATTGGAAGGCTCATTAATGGAAGCCATGCCTTCCCTCCCCCTTAAAAGAACCTTCAGCTCCTCTTCTTTCCCATTTGCCCAGCAGAAGCTCTCCCTCATTTCCCATTTTTGCTGTGCTAGCTGTTAAAGAGAAGTTCTCCAGCTCCTCAAGCTCTAAGGTTCCCAAGGATCCTGATAAGAAACTTACATTTTCCAGTCCAAGGTACCTCCCTTTCCCCCATTGAATGGATTTAATGGCTACTTCATTTCGCTCTTATGCTTAGTTTGCATCCTTAGAAATCTATAATTAGGATATGGAGTTCATTAGAACTCATTAGGCTTGTGATTTTAGGAAGTTGTAACAGCTTTGTTTTTCCTCTTTTTTGCATACCTGAACCTTTAACTCCATTGTTTGTATAAATAGAATAATTGCTTTGTGCCGATTTTGGTATCGATGGAAAGGTCTCGGAAATACCTTTCCATCGGTATATGGAACCATACTTGAAGTGCTCTAGGTTGAGATTATTTGAGCGTGAAAGATGTCTCGTAGCAGTTTTCGAACAGGCGAAATTACCGTCGGGCACTGCAGCGCGCCATAGTGCCTAAAGTTTTAAAATCGGATCCACCATAGCGCGCCGCAGCACTCGAGCTTCGAGTTGAGTCTGCCATAATCCACTGCAGTGCACTACAATGCCGAAACCCACTGTAGCGCGCCAAAATGCTGAAATCCGCTGTAGTGTGACGTAGCCGGCACAACATGCTGTAGCGCATGGCTTTCGGCCAGAAGGCGGTACAGTGCGCTGTAGCATCCAAAACTGTCCGGATCGGTCCAGAACCGGCTGAAATGGTCAAAACTTCACAGTTTTTGAATTTTAAGGACTCTAGGACCCTGCTGGGGACGAAATATATCAATATAAAATTAAGCACTATTTAAGTGTGTCGGTGAATTTTAATTTACCTTAAATGATAATTAATCCATAATCACCCCTAAAACCCTAGACATTGATTTGACCATATCTTAGTGCAATTAGACTCCAAATTAAGAAATTTAAAATTCTAATTAGGTTAGAAATTCAGTGCTAACAGTAAACTCAAATAAAATTTGGGTGTTGACTTCTAGAAACCCTAGGTTGACTAAAATAATCCTAACCCTAATTAAGTCATAACTTGGCCAAATGAGGTCCAATTTGGGTCTACTTCCAGTTAAAGTACTCAGTGTGATATAGGAAATCTATAGCCACTGAGTTTGCTGAATTTGGATCTCAAATGAAAAAGTTAGGTTTTTGACCCCTCTTAACCCTAAAAATGACACATTTACCCTTAAATTTTGAACACTCATAACTAATTTAATAGACCTCAGAATTTAGTGTTCTTGGATTCTATGGAATTCTTGAACATCAAATAATAATAAACTAATTGAATTTTTAGACTTCACCAAGTAAAATTTCCAAAATGCCCTTACAAGTTAAAATTCTTAAATTTGACCCATCGAACTTAATACTTGTCCAAATTTAGTGCACTTACTATCTATGTACAGTAAGAAATTATTTGGCAGTAAGAAAATCTAATTTGGAGCCCTGAATCAAAAAGTAACTTTTTAGACCTTTAAGTAGGGGCAAAATAATCATTTTGCCTAAAATTTAGGTTAAGTAATCTTAACCCTTAAAATATCTTTTAAATCATTAAGAATACTAATAAAACTAAATTATGATCAATTTAAGTCTTAGTTCTCATAATTTGAATAATTTGTCAACATTCTAAATTAGGCTTAAAAAGCTTTAAGTAAGGATAATATGCCTTAGCTAAAATTTGCTCTTAACTTCCCTAATTAAATAAAAACAACAAATTAAGTTAAATTGAAATAAATTCAATCAATTCTTATAATCTCTCTAAGTCTTTTCATTAGGAGATTTTTAGGATCTACACTTCACTTTAGGATATTTTCCTTAAGATTAGGAATAGATGCTAGGTTAGATTTCATTCATTAAATAAGTGGGTTATTCAATGAAAGAAACATTTGTTTTATTAGTTTATAGATTTCCATACTTTAATTCTGATATTTTATTTTTCAACTTTAGATTAAGATTAGGAGAATCATTTTATTAAGCTTGATTGTGCTTAATAGAATTTGCCTTGATTATTAGTTCATATTAGGCTTAAACTTTAGTCCTTAAGCCTTACCCTTTGGATTATGTGATTAAACCCAATTCGTGGTGTTTAATGCATAATTCCTAAGTTTAGTAGATCTTGATCAAATCTTAGTTTAGAACATCTAAATTCATAAAATAGGACATGTTGATTTCTTATTTAACTTGTAGGCAATATTAATTGAATTAAATTAGAAACTGATCAGTTCTAATTACTTTTAAGTTACACTCAATAGCAGGAGTTGGTGTGGTGGCCCTGCCCCGCCGTAGTCCTATAAACTCTTGAGTTAACATGATTACGGTGGTGGGATCATCTAAATGACAAGGCCCATGCTTATGAATAAGTTAGTGACTAATACTAACCCATCATAATCAAAGACTTTATCATTTCTCAAAAGATATTATCACTAAATAAAAATAAAAGACAAGCAGAGTGCGGAAGCATACATACAACATCCATCCATCATATAAATACAACAGTATAAAATAAGTAAAGAGTTGAAAGTAAAATTTTACCCTGTATTATTACAATATTTAAATAGTTTAAGAGACTGAAATAAAACACTCATCCTCACAAATGCAGAAAAGAAACTAAGAATCTTCAGGTACATACTCCTCCTCCACAGGCAGATCTCCTGAAGGCTCTATCACCCCAAATAGCTCAGAATCTACCATTATTGTTTTCAAAATGATAGGGCTCCAGCCAACAAAAGAAAAATTTAATTAGACAAATTATCTAAGCACATTTTAGGGTGATCAATTCATTAAGTTTATTAGATATCACTATAAACAAGTAAGAACAAAAGCATAAAAATAGGAGCAAGTACGTGTAAGAAAGAACAAGACAAAGTTATAAACAAACAGTTTATAACTAAAACACTAGGAAATAAGCACATACATCCTCCAAGCAACTGTAACAAGGTCAGGTAAGTATAAAATAAGTGATTAGAAAGAAAAATACTTTAGACAGACATATACCACCCTAGCCTGACATAGGTCTAGGTTTTGCCTGTACTAAAGTCTAGGTATAAGAAAAAGGCATACTAATTAGGCTACATTCTAATAATCATATGTTCAACTTAACAATGATGATGACATATGAAATGTTGATTATGCAAAACAAGTTGACATGAAACACTTTTTAAATGTTCTACGCCTAATATATGTGAATGAAATATAGGGCCCAAAATAAGATAAGCAATGCATCAATTTCAATATGAGCAAGAGACTCAACTAGGACACAGGTGATATCCATTTGTTATCTAATTTAATCATTCTATCTACTCTAAGTTACACAAGTTCAGGATCTCTAAGTTCTACTATCGAGTGTAACTCAGATTCACGACCTTTCAAGTTGGATAATAATTAAAACTGATCAGGTTCTAATCTTATTAAATCAATGTTGACTAAAACAAGCTAAATAATAAATCAAACGTCATATTTTAATGTTTTATCATAACCACAACCCATCTTGATTGATCAAATCAAGATGAAAGGATTAAGAATTAAACTCCAAATATGGGGTTTAATCACTTAATCCAAATGTTACAACTAAGGATCTAAGGTTTAAAACCCAAATCTCACAGATTAAATTAAGGAAAATCCTAATGATTAAATCAATCTCATTAGGATAGATCTCTACCCTTAATTCTAATATTTAAATATCAAATAATTATTAAATAAACTAAGAAAAATCTACAAACTAGTAAACTCAAGGCTCCACCTATTGAGTAACCTAATTTACTCAATAGATGAACTCTAGCCTAAAATCTATTTAAAATCCTAAGAATTAAGGCTCTTAATTACTAAGAGTATCTCTCAGACACATAATCCTAACTAGTGTTATAAGACCTAAGGATAGATCTAAAAAGGATTAAGAAAGGAAGGAACGCTCAAGGTTTTACTTAAGATTTCTTAAGGACTTAAGATTGAAGTTTTGATTCAAATTAAATTAATACTTAAACTCAAATAATTTATGATCTAAATCATTTTATTTACTGATTATATCATTTAGAAAGTGATTCTAGGGTTTTAAAATACTAAACCCTAAATTTGGGCAAAATGACCATTTTGCCCCTACTTAAGGGCTAAAAAGATTAAATTTTAATCTAGAGTTCCAAATGCAAAATTTTAAGTGGCAAAGTGTTTCTTACTATTTAATATAATATTAGACAATAATTACACTAATTTTGTATAATTATTAAGCCTTATGAGATCAAATTAATGAATTTAACTCATAGGGGCATTTTGGTAATTTGGCATTATAAAATCTAACTTTTCTTTTAGTTTATTGTTTCTTACTATCTAAAGTTTCCATAGAATTTAAAATTTTTGAATTCTGATAAGTATTGGCCAAGTGATGGCCAATACAAGCCTAAGGGTAAAAGGGTAATTTAGGGTTTCTTAATTAAGGGTTAAAATCTTAACTTCTCTAATTGATGTCCAAATTGAACAAAATTAGTAGCTATAGATCACAAATGATCCCCTGATCACAATGACTGGTAGTAGATTCAATTTGGACTCTAATTAGGCTAAGTTATGGCCTAATTAGGGTTTAGGGTGATTAGCAAATGATTAGTGAAATTAATCACCAAATCACTAATCTAACCACACCATTAGGTTCTACTATGCTCTAGGAGTTCTCTGAATCTTGAATTGTTCAATTTGAATTATTAGATTTACTAATATTCACTAATCAAGATTTATGGTAATTAGGGTTGATTAGTAAATATAATCATCAAATATAAAATATTTTTACAGATTATTGTAAATTAGGTTTTTCTGATCTAAATTGATATTTAGATCACCTAATTTGGAGTTCAATTGACCAACTTATGGTCAATTAAAGCTCTAGGATTATTTGACCTCATTAGGGTTAGGTCCTAAAAGTGATTAGTCTCAAATTAATCCAAACAGCAAAATAAACATTCTCAGATTATTCCTCAGGATTTGTTCAGCACTTTGAGACCCATATTGGGTATGTTTGGATTAAGGGATACAAAATTATAACCATTTGAATATTTGTGACAATTAAGGTTTAATGTGAGGATCCTAAATATCACTGTAAATTATTGATCCTACAGTAAAATAAATGGCATCATTAAGTTCCTTATATTTTTCTAATTAATTTGATATATTTAATTGTATGGTTTGGATAAATATTTTATAAGTTATGGGTATTTAAAGTTTGTATTTAATTTATTTACTTTAACAAATAGTTAGCATTTGGCTGTTTTAATTACCTTAAACAGACAAAGAAAATAAATTAAATATCTTAATTCTTCTGTTTATTTAATTGCTTTATTTTTTTATTTATATGTATAAACCTTATATATATGTATATATATATATCTACACATATGCATATATACCTTACTACATACAACTTTTCTGGAGTTATAAGAATTATAACTATTATTTGAATATATATATATATATATATATATATATCTGTGTGTGTGTGTGTACTAATGTATTTAATTAATTGCAGAAGGGCCCACATGACCAAACGACGCACCCGGCGGGACCCATGCACCGGCTGAAAGGCACGCGGCCCGCATGCGATAAATTCGGGTCGGGCCCGACCCGATATGGCCCGAGCCAGATGACGATTCGCCTTCCTCGGCTATGGGAGGAGAAGAATCTAGGGTTCGCAAAACGGGATCCAACACGACCTGAGTGAGCTCGATTTATCAAATCGACGAAGCATGATGAACAACAATTGAATATACTAAACAGTTATGTGAACATTATGGAAGAAAAGGGGGTACCTCAAAGAAGAACAGATAGGATCTAGGGTTTGCTCGGTGTCACTTTACTTTAGCCGAGGGCCAGCTTTTGCAAAAAAGTATTGATGAGGAAACGAGTTGAAGCATTTAACAGGCTTCGATCGGTACTAATCAGCAGCGCATATGGCCATTTGGTGGGCGGCTGAGGACTCATGGCGTGAGCTCGCGACACGCGTAGGGCACGGGCGCCTACACGAGGAAGACGATGGTTTGACCGTCGTATCCTCGATCGGACGGATCAGAAGACCCATCCCATCAAATGGCGGGCTTTAATAATTTGTTGACGGCGTTACTTAAATACGGACGACGCCGTTTAATGTTTAATTAAATATATTATTAATTAGTTTATTTTAACATATTAATTAAATAAATTTAACCTATTAAGTATGTTCCAAAAATTTCCAATATATCACCCCTAGCTAATTGAGGGGTGAGGAATGCAACGGCGCGATCAGATTTTTATTTTGACGAGTATTTAATTACTTAATTTTTCGGGGTATTTAAATAATATTAAAATATTTGCCAAAAATCCAACGACTTCCAAATGCATTCAAAATTTCACCTATAGCTAATTTGGTGGGTGATGAACGCAATAGGCGAAGTCGAATTTTCAATTTGAAGTCAAAATAAAAAGTCAATTTCTAGGGTTTTGGGATTTTCCAGAAATCCATATTTAATCCAATTGATTCTTGATTTGGCCTTGATCTTAGAAATGAGTTCTCAATGACTTAGTTAGTATACTAGAACTCCAATTAAGACTTAGATTAGTCTTAATTGACCTATGTAACAACATGGGTTATTACAGTTGGAGATCCTGAATTTGTGTAATTTGGAATAGTTAGAATGGTTTAATAGATAACAACTGATGTCACCTTGTGTAGTAGCTTGTGCTTTTGTATTACTTGTATTTTGTGACTTAACCCTTGAACATGTCATATAAAATAGTGTTATTGCATGAAATGAAAATATAGAATATTAGGATAACATTTGTATTAGGTTCGGTTACTTGTTGATCTGGAGCATTTTATCATAATAGATAAGGGTAAGGAGAAATAAGGAGTACTTAGCATTACTCTTTGAGGAGTGTTGTGCTAAGTTTGGAACCTGTATAGTCTTTCAGATGTGCTTGACTCCGCAGCTGCTTCTAGACGTGTCCACAGAAGTAAAAGTAAAACAACTAAAATATTTCTGCATTTGTGATTACTGCCTATTCAGTTCAGTTTCAGTTCTGTTATTTCCGGCTTAGCCTTAGATGGCGCTAGGAATATTTTGTCGCCTTAGCCTTCACATTGATGCTAAGAATCCTTTTGATATTAGCTAGCTAGATTAACCCTCTTCTGATATGGCAGTACTTACATACCTGTTCACCATTTTATGTTTACCATTTATTGTTTACTATTCACTGTTTCTTGCTTACTGTCGTACTTGACTTTAGTGTACCTTGCTTTACTTGTTTGCTTGTATATTATAGGATGCTGTACATTTTGACGAGTATTTAATTACTTAATTTTTCGGGGTATTTAAATAATATTAAAATATTTGTCAAAAATCCAACGACTTCCAAATGCATTCTAAATTTCACCCCTAGCTAATTTGGTGGGTGATGAACGCAATGGCGAAGTCAGATTTTCAATTTGAAGTCAAAATAAAAAGTCAATTTTTAGGGTTTTGGGATTTTTCAGAAATCCATATTTAATCCAATTGATTCTTGATTTGGCCTAGATCTTAGAAATGAGTTCTAAAGGACTTAGTCAGTATACTAGAACTCCAATTAAGACTTAGATTAGTCTTAATTGACTTAAGTAACAACCTGAGTTGTTACAGTTGGAGATCCTGAATTTGTGTAATTTGAAATAGTTAGAATGGTTTAATAGATAACAACTGATGTCACATTGTGTAGTAGCTTATGCTTTTGCATTACTTGTATTTTGTGACTTATCCCTTGATCACGTCATACAAGATAGTGTTATTGAATGAAATGAAAACATAGAATATTAGGATAACATTTGTATTAGGTTCGGTTACTTGTTGATCTGGAGCATTTTATCCTAATAGATAGGGGTAAGGAGAATAAGGAGTACTTAGCATTACTCATTGAGGAGTGATGTACTAAGTTTGGAACCCGTATAGTCTTGCAGATGTGCTTGACTCCGTAGCTGCTTCTAGACGTGTCCTCGGAAGTAAAAGTAGAACAACTAAAATATTTCTGCATTTGTGATTACTGCCTATTCAGTTCAGTATCAATTCTGTTATTTCCGGCCTAGCCTCAGATGACGCTAGGAATATTTTATCGCCTTAGCCTTCACATTGATGCTAGGAATCCTTTTGATATTAGCAGGCTAGATTAACCGTCTTCTGATATGGCAGTACTTACATACATGTTCACTATTTTATGTTTACCAATTATTGGTTACTGTTTGCTGTTTCTTGCTTACCGTCGTACTTGACTTTAGTCTACCTTGCTTTACTTGTTTGCTTGTATATTATAGGATGTTATACATTTTGACGAGTATTTAATTATTTAATTTTTCGGGGTATTTAAATAATATTAAAATATTTGCCAAAAATCCAACGACTTCCAAATGCATTCAAAATGTCACCCCTAGCTAATTTGGTGGGTGATGAACGCAATGGCGAAGTCGGATTTTCAATTTGAAGTCAAAATAAAAAGTCAATTTCTAGGATTTTGGGATTTTCCAGAAATACATATTTAATCCAATTGATTCTTGATTTGGCTTAGATCTTAGAAATGAGTTCTAAATGACTTAGTTAGTATACTAGAACTCCAATTAAGAATTAGATTAGTCTTAATTAACCTAAGTAATAACCTGGGTTGTTATAGTTGGAGATCCTGAATTTGTGTAATTTAGAATAGTTAGAATGGTTTAATAGATAACAACTGATGTCACCTTGTGTAGTAGCTTGTGCTTTTGCATTACTTGTATTTTGTGACTTATCCCTTGAACATGTCATACAAGATAGTGTTATTGCATGAAATGAAAAGATAGAATATTAGGATAACATTTGTGTTAGGTTTGGCTACTTGTTGATCTGGAGCATTTTATCCTAATAGATATGGGTAAGGAGAAATAAGGAGTACTTAGCATTACTCATTGAGGAGTGTTGTGCTAAGTTTGGAACTCGTATAGTCTTGCAGATGTGCTTGACTCCGTAACTGCCTCTAGACGTGTCCACGGAAGTAAAAGTAGAACAACTAAAATATTTCTGCATTTATGATTACTGTCTATTCAGTTCAGTTTCAGTTCTATTATTTCTGGCCTAGCCTCAGATGACGCTAGGAATATTTTGTCTCCTTAGCCTTCACATTGATGCTAAGAATCCTTTTGATATTAGCAGGCTAGATTAACCCCTCTTCTATTATGGCAGTACTTACATACCTGTTCACTATTTTATGTTTACCATTTATAGTTTACTGTTCGCTGTTTCTTGCTTATCGTCATACTTTACTTTAGTCTACCTTGCTTTACTTGTTTGCTTGTATATTATAGTATGTTATACATTTTGATGAGTATTTAATTACTTAATTCTTTGGGGTATTTAAATAATATTAAAATATTTTCCAAAAATCCAACGACTTCCAAATGCATTCAAAATTTCACCCCTAGCTAATTTGGTGGGTGATGAACGTAATGGCGAAGTCGGATTTTCAATTTGAAGTCAAAATAAAAATTCAATTTCTAGGGTTTTGGGATTTTCCAGAAATCCATATTTAATCCAATTGATCCTTGATTTGGCCTAGATCTTAGAAATGAGTTCTAAATGACTTAGTTAGTATACTAAAACTCCAATTAAGACTTAAATTAGTCTTAATTGACCTAAGTAACAACTTAGGTTGTTACAGTTGGAGATTCTGAATTTGTGTAATTTGGAATAGTTAGAATGGTTTAATAGATAACAACTGATGTCCCCTTGTGTAGTAGCTTATGCTTTTGCATTACTTGTATTTTGTGAATTATCCCTTGAACATGTCATACAAGATAGTGTTATTGCATGAAATGAAAACATAGAATATAAGGATAACATTTGTATTAGGTTCGGTTACTTGTTGATGTGGAGCATTTTATCCTAATAGATAGGGGTAAGGAGAAATAAGGAGTACTTAGCATTACTCATTAAGGAGTATTGTGCTAAGTTTTGAAAACCTTATAGTCTTGCAGATGTGCTTGACTCCGCAGTTGCTTCTAGACGTGTCCATGGAATTAAAAGTAGAATAACTAAAATATTTCTGTATTTGTGATTACTGCCTATTCAGTTCAGTTTAAGTTCTGTTATTTCCGACCTAGCCTTAGATGACGCTAGGAATATTTTGTCGCCTTAGCCTTCACATTGATGCTAGGAATCCTTTTGATATTAGCAGGCTAGATTAACACTCTTCTGATATTGCAGTACTTACATACCTGTTTACTATTTTATGTTTACCATTTATTATTTACTGTTCGCTGTTTCTTGCTTACCGTCGTACTTGACTTTAGTCTACCTTGCTTTACTTGTTTGCTTGTATATTATAGGATGTTATATATTTGTTGCTTACTTATATGTACCACTATTGAATTATTTTCTTTTAAATTAGCATATATCATATGATCATCAGCACATTTAGGATTAGCTGTATTCTACATATATGCCTATCCTTGCTTAGTTTACTTAAGGTGTGCCTTTTTGCCTCAAATCTTATTTAGTTATAAATGTCGTATTTATGACTTATCCTTCTCCATGTATGCTTACTGTTCCTATGCTAGTTAGGAATTTTGTTTTATTTAAGAAAAATGGTGACATTAATAATATATAAAAAATATTCAATCTAAAATGTACTTGGACAATATGTATAACCAGATATTTTTTTTGGCTAGGGCCCTATCATTGTGAAATCGACAATATTAGATTTTGAGTTATTCAAGATAGTCGAGCCTTTTGAAGGTTAGATTCAGGAGGAGGAGTGTGATGCCATTGGAGATCCTTACCTTAGCCTCTCTTTTATTTTTTGGTGAGAATGAGAGCTTTATCATTTTCATTAAGACTTATTTAATATTGGTAATAATTCAAATATTTATGTATATTCTTTTATTGTACTATTTTATTTTGAGGTGTATGTTTACTTCTTACTTGTATTATGATAGATTAGATATAGCATATTTTACTATCTTTACTTTTGCACTCTGATGAATATATATACATAGTGAATGATTCTGCTACATTATCCAGGGCACATCCTTCCCTTATTAGTGGATTGAGGATTACACCTTAATCTAATGACTAGTGAGGGATTTGCTAAAGTGACACACTACCCCTTAGCTTAATCTTGTGGATTAAGGGGTGGGGCACCACATGAATAAACTTAATTTTTCCCCTTCCCACAGCAGGAATTAATGGCAAATCAATTAAACATCCTCATTTTTAATGGAATAAATGAATAAATCTTAATTGCAATTCAATATTCAAGAAGAGGGAAAGGTTGGCTACACAATATTTGAAGCTACAAAAGCTAAAGGAAGGGAAGAAGCCCTACCCAAGGAAGGAATAAGCTACAACCAAAGGAAGGAGAAATCAAGATCAAAAGATATAGAAGGGAAAGAGACCTATGATTGAGAGAAGATCTGGTGAATGCGACAGTAATTCATAGTATTGTATCTCTATATCTATCTTAGTTTCTTTTCTATAAAGAACCATGCAAGAGTTCAATGTCCTGAATTTATTTTCTTGTACTTCTTTTGTAATGGAAGCCTAAACACTTATTGGGAAGGGTTGGGCATAACCTTTCCTTGGCAAGGACAAGGAGACTTGTTCCTTTGAAGGTTGAGTGAACTAATATAGTGTCTAGTACTTCTATTTTGGGAGGAGACACTCCTTTAACGATTCTTCCATAGACTTTGCCATCTTGGAAATAATTTGACCAATACCCGTCAAAGAATCTAAGGTAGTAGCAGTACTCAGACTGCTGATATTCCATTTCCTAAAATTTCATTCAATTGTTAGTTTTGGTTTACGCTTGTTTCACTGATAAATACTTTACTTGCATATTTTACTTCTTTAAAGTTCATTCAGAATCCTAAGATGTCCTTTATGATTTGTATTTTACTTTTAAATACCTTTTAATGTTCGTTCAATCTATAAGGTGTCATTTCTAGACATTCTTAATTTCCATTTTTGAGATTTGACTTGATGAAGTTGTCGATGCTGCTTTTCCTTACACTTAGTGATTGTGATCATAACTACTCCAGAGAACGGATCATAAAGTAGATAGGAAAACTTTCCTTATTTAGCACTTTATGAAACTTCTCTGATATAAACTGTAACGCCCCATCTCGTCACCGCACGCAATTAATAAAAGGAATAACAATTGGCGTATAACGGTGCATTATTCGAGAAGAAAACTAGAGTTCCTCAAGTAAACTTGTTGAGCACAAGAGCTACTGAGACTCAACCTCAAGAGAAGAGAGCTGAGTACTAATCCTTAAAATAAGTGTAGTATCCTTATCTTAAATATTAGATAGGGTACCCAGTAATATTGGATTATGAATACAAATAAGGTCTAAGTTACACAAATACTAGCATTTTATGAATATTCTTATCACATCACAATACTAATTATAAATAGAAGTAAATACAGAGTGTGGAAGCTAAAGCATACATCCATAAATATTCATCATAGTATCTAAATGAAACATTCATCTCAGAAAAAAAAGAGATAATATATCCAATATTATTATAACAGTTTACTGTAATATAAAATAGAGTCTAAGTACCGAATTAAAAATATCTAAACAAAAATTAAAGGCTAGAGGAATGTCCACAGTGCTCCACATACTCCTCCTGAATCTCCTGAGTCTCCAACTGATCTGGCTTCACAAACTGCTCAAGATCTAGCTAACTAATTCTAGGTGGGTGCTGATGCTCTGTCAACATGGCATTGGGAGTGTGGGATAGCTCTGACAGTAAATAGTACAGGAAAACTCCTGCTGTCGGGGACAATCGAGCGATAGAGATGATGAATTGAAGCGGGACAAGTTTCGGTCGTTCAACTGATCGAACAAAATGGTGCGACGGTCAAGATGCGCCAGATCCTAATGGCTAAACGCGGGCGTGATGATGGTTGTGGGATCGCAGATGTGATACAACGGTTGATGGATCATCGGAGCAAGACAAAGGTGTAGTCACAGAATCTATGGCAAGGACGAGATTTGACTGCTTAGATTGTCTCTGTGGTTTTGAGTTAGCCGACCATTGGATTTAAAACATAATTAATTAATTCAATTAATAATTCTAAATAAAATTGATTCTAATTTAGTATTAATTAATCACCAAAAATTCTAAAAATTTTACCTTTACTTAATTTGCGGGTGAGGAATTTAAAAATGAAGAAATTGAGGAACCTCAGTATCCCTATTGTTAAAGTCCACTGGCAGAATCATTATATTGCAGAGACTGCATAGAAAAAAGAGGATGATATGCAGAAGAAGTTTCCAAAAGTTTTCTTTAATCAGATAATTTGTAATCCTTTACTTTGAAATCTCTGCTTGTTTCTTAATGAATTTGTTAGGGCATTGAGATTGACACCTCTTTTAAGAAGGGGAGTCTATAACAACCTGTAACAACTCCAAGCTATTACCCTAGCTAATATAAGCTTAACCAAGCCTTAAATCTCATTTCATTGGTCTTATCTAGTCATTAAAACCTAACTCTGAAAATTTGGGGTCAATCAGAGCTTATTTGATCTAATTGGCTATTTTATCAATTTTAGGATCCTGAAAATTAGCTAAGTTAATTTGATCTCCAAATTAAAATCTGATTGTTATTTTGGATTCCTCGCCCGCAAATTAGCAAAATGTGAAGTTTTGAGAATTTTTGGAGGTCAATTAAGCATAAATTGAATTTAATTTGAATATGGAAAAATTGTGCTTGAGGGTTTTAAACAATAAATTATTTCACTTTGCACCCTCAACGGTCAGCTCCCTCTCAAAAAGATGGAGCGCATCCAGGCCGTTGGGGCGTGTGTGAATCCTCGGTCCAATGGATCCCGTTTGCCCACGCTTGGCTTCATCTGCAGTTGTTAGATTGCAAGCACGATCCAATGGCTGTGATTTAGCCCATAGTTGGCCGTTATGATCCGCTCCATTTGAACCGTTGCATCTTTCGGTTTGATTAATCCAACGGTAGGCCTCGATCCCATTTTTTTTTCTTCATCTTTTTCACTCGCCTAAGTCCGATAGGGAAGAATCGCCCTGCACAAATTTGTCAGGCCTTGTATTCCACTCATCCCAATGGTCTCTAACTAAGTCTCCTCCCAAGTCCCACTCTCCATCAGGCCACAGAGGCCTGATAGTACCTAATGAAGTAATAAAAATCAATTGTATTTGGGCTCAGGTTTGAAGCTTCAGCCCAAGCTCCTCAACTTCTGAGGCTATAAATAGTCTAAGAATCCATTAGTGAGGTCCTTTGCCTACTCCCTCCAAGCTCCCAACCTCTGTTGCTTTTGTTGCATCACTTTTCTTCCATCTATATGGTAACCTACAACTCCCAGTGAGCTCCCAAGGTGATCAGTGGGTGCAACCTGACATTAAGGTGCCCAATTAGTTGCTAATCATTTTGAAGAGCTCTAGTGATCAGTTCCTAGTCTTGAGTCAGCTACATTAACTAGTAGACCTTAATCCAAGTACTGTCTCTTCCCCAAATGAGTTAGGTAGACTTATTGTTAATCTAATTATGCACTAGATTAGTTTTGTGAATGTGATATGATCATTATCCTGGTATATTTGTTGGGTGCGAGCTAATACGTATGGAGTGAGCTCTGTTTAGATAATGAGAGCTTACTGTCTGGACAAAGCATTTACTAGAGAAGGTCGTCAACTTACTGGGATTTAAAGCTTAATTCTAGTATGTGTAGTTTTGTTATTGCATGCCTTGATCATGCAAATTCAATAGTGGGTTCTTGGGGCCCGGCCTGAGTCTAGGTCCATCATATCGATCGATCAGACTACAACACTAAATAATGCTGAAGCCCGAGTAAGGTCCCAGCATTCTAGCTGTTTGCAGGTAAGGCCACCATGGGGCTTTGATCCGCCTCCACACCCATCTTCGTAGATGCAGAGTGCAGACTCATGCACAGGCAAGAGCGCTTGGGTTCGGATCGGGTCAGTGGGGAAGAGGCCAGCCATTCAATCTGGCCTTTGACCTAGCAACTGGATCAGCTCAGAGCACACGGGTTGCCAGATTTAATCTTAAAAACAACAGGACGGCCCTGATTGTTATATTTAGTTGTCCCACATTTTTTCCAGAGTAGTGTATCCAACGTGATCCGTTAAAACCGTTTCAGCCATTGGGTTATATTATTTAAATAATATTTAAAAATTCAAAAAGGCTATCTTAACAAATTGGATCCCAAAAAATACCAAAACTTCACCACTATCTAATATGGGTGCTATGAACTCAAAAATGTAATCGAAAATTTGATTAGAGGCATAAATAATTATTTTATATATTTGCATATTTAATTATATTAAAAAATTCATCGAAATACCAATGACTTCTGAATATTCCCAAAATTACACACTCTTAGCTGTTTTTAGGGGTGGGGAACCTAAAGGCAGAATCCAATTTTGATTTGGTGGTTAAAATAATTATCCTATTTTTCTTAATTATTTAATTAATTAGAAATTATGTTTTGGTCTGATTGATTCCCAAATTAAACAAAAACTTTGGGGTTCACTCCTAATAAAGATTAGAAACTACTATATGTGATCTAAAACTGATTAGGCTATGCTTAACCTAAGTAATAATCTTGGATTATTAAAGCATGGCACGAGAGAGGCTAGGCTGCTAGATCCCTACTTGAGCTCAGCAGTGAATGGAACTGAAACTCGATCGTTCGATATGATCAATTGAAGCAAGCTCGAGCTCCAGGGGCGATTGCATTGAGTTTGGTTAGCCATAGGGATGCTATCACCAAGAGAATTCATCTGGAATCAAGCCCAGTGTGATGACCCACTTAAATAGTAATAAGTGAAACTCTTAAATATCAAGGTGCCTTTTCAGATAATGGTGGAGTTCCTGATAAGAACTCCAAAGTTAAGCGTGCTTAGGTAGGAGCACTCCTAGGATGGGTGACCTGCTGGGAAGTTATCTTCTAAGGGCAAAACCGTGAGGCCTTTCTGGCCAAAGTGGACAATACCTTGGTGCTTCAGAGTTTGGGTTATTACAAATGGTATCAGAGCAAACCATAGGGTGTCAGATAGGAGCTAAGTGCCATACAGGGCAAAGTACCACTTCATGTGAGCAGTCTCTTGAACCCATGATGGTTAAGGTGCTACATGGTTGTGGGTACCTCTTGCGCATGTAGGGGTCACCTCTAGTTCTATCTACCCAATGGATGGTTCTTGGATCTGTATGTGGATACTGATGAGGACGTCAGTTACTTAAGTTGGGGAGATTGTGATGACCCACTTAAGTAGTAATATGTGAAACTCCTAAATATCAATGCGTCCTTTTCAGATAACGGTGGAGTTCCTGATAATAACTCTAAAGTTAAGCATGCTCATGTGGGAGCACTCCCAGGATGGGTGACCTACTGGGAAGTTATCTTTTGAGGGCAAAACAGTGAGGCCTTTCTGGCTAAAGTGGACAATACCTTGGTGCTTAAGAGTTTGGATTGTTATAAATGGTATCAGAGTAAACTATAGGGTGTCAGATAGAAGCTAAGTGTCATACAGGGCAAAGTACCACTTCATGTGAGCAGCCTCTTGAACCCATAATGGTTAAGGTGCTACATGGTTGTGGGTACCTCTTGTGCCTAGTAGGGGTCACCTCTAGTTCTATCTACCCAATGGATGGTTCTTGGATCTGTGTGTGGATACTGATGAAGATGTCAGTTACTTAAGTTGGGGAGATTGTGATGACCCACTTAAGTAGTAATAAGTGAAACTCTTAAACATCGAGGCGCCTTTTCAGATAATGGTGGAGTTCCTGATAAGAACTGCAAAGTTAAGCGTGCTCAGGTGGGAGCACTCCAGGATGGGTTACCTACTGGGAAGTTATCTTCTGAGGGCAAAACCATGAGGCCTTTCTGGCCAAAGCGGATAATATCTTGGTGCTTAAGAGTTTGGGCTGTTACACCCAGGCTTCCAATGGAGTAGCTTCATTTCCACAGAGTAGCTGCTCTATCCAGATAGAAACTCCTTGCTGTCTGGACTGAATTCAAACACTCCAATTGCTTCACACATGTACTTTAAGGAACTAGGGAAGCCTTGCAAGCATCACAAGGTTTTTTTAGAATTGATATTGAGCTCACACATCTTAATGGAGAAGAGGCGGTACCTAGAGCTAATAATAGGGACTGCTGGGGAGCTTAAGGTTGAAGCAAGAACTATTAATGGTCTTAGGACTTGCATTGGGGGTTTGAACAATAGACAGAACCCTCAGATCACCAATAACAGAAGGTGGAACTACCAGAACGATATGGATACCACTGGAGCTATGACAGGGAAGGAGAGAAGGAGTCGAACAAGTCACATTGAGCAAAGGAGGTCATTATGATGCTTCAGAGCTATTTATAGCTCACAGGATTGAAGAGGAGGGCTGCCAAGACTCGGGTCTAGGACTCAAGCTCGGATTGAGGGTTTGCTATCAAGTTCCATAATTGGAGCTTCTTGGGCCTCACAATCCCCGAGAACTATCCTATTAAAAGTGGAAGAATCCTAATGACCTAGCGGACATGGCACGAGAGTGGGGGATAGTATTCTGGAGCCAGCAGTATGGGGAGATTCTTCCTATCGAGGTGGGACAAAGGAAATAGTGCCGACACTTCCAGGTTGTCTGATTGATCAATAGTTAGTACATAGCAGTTATGAACCTTGGGTCGCTAACGGCTGACTGCAAGGATAACTATAACCGTCGGATCGATGCAACGGATGTCGAAGGTTTCGATCATGAAATAGGTTTGGATTGCATAGTTGAGGCTTGATACCATGGAGCAACTATGATGGAAGGGATCAGTCAACCATTGGGATTTAAATCAAAATTATATATTAATATTAATTAAATTAATTAGCTTAATGATAACAAATCTAATTTAGGTTTAAATGATCTCCAAATATTCTAAAAAATTCACCCTTAGCTAATTTGGGAGTGAGAAATTCACAAATGCTGTAATTTAGAGATCAATTTATTTTAGACAATTCTGAAGATACTAAAATTGACAAAATAAGCAATTTGCTTATATGAGCTTTGATTGATCCCAAATTTTTAGTGTTATGTTTAACTGACTACTTGAGTCTAATGGGATGAGAATTAAGGCTTAGTTTAGCTTAGATTAGCCAGGGTAATAATCTTGGGTTGTTATAATGGGTTATTAAAATACATCAATTAAATTATTAATTAAATTATTTAATCTTTGTAGATGACATTTATGATTATGAATTAGAGCTTGTTAAGTTCTAATGTTTAACCTTTATAGCCATAAATCTGAGATCTTACTCGATAGTAGGATGCTGGAGATCCTGAACTTTTATTCTCTCAGAATAGATAGAACAAATTAAACTATATAACAACATATATCACATGTTTTTTGGTAGAGTCTTGCTTACATTGACTTTGTTGCTTTGTATACATTGTATTTGAGTATTGTACCGTAAACATATTTGGCTGAACATAGAATACTCAATGAGTATTCTGTGTCAATTTTGATATGCATAAATATTATTAATCATAATCAATACATTTAGTACGTTTACTTATCAGTTCAGTCAAGTGTTGTAGCGCCCCATCCCATCGCTGCGAGTAAAGGAGTTATAATTAGTGGCGGAACGGTACACTACTTGGGAAGGAATTTTGCATCTCTTTGAATAGTTGAAACTGAACTGAAGGGCTGCTGACTCAATATTAAGAAGAGTTGAGATCTAGTACTTAAGATAAGAGTAATTTCTTTATCCTAAGTATTTAGTAAATACATACATTGGACCATGAGTTGATTAAGAGGAAATATAATATATATAAGTATAACAACATTTCCAGTATGCTGATCATATCACAATACTAAGTATAAGTAGAAGCAAACATAGAGTGCAGAAGCTAAAGCTAGCCGGTTTTATTTATCTATTAATTATTTAATATACTTTATATTTGTGCTGTATTTTATAATTAATTATTTTATTTTATTTTTATATAATATTTTGTTTTGTTATTTAAGTATATCTATATATACATATGTGTATTTATTAATATTAATTTAAATGTTTATTTTATACGTTAATCTAATATAATATTATATTTTCTGATTATTATTTATTAATATTTTATATTAATGTTATTATTTAATTATTATGTTTGATTAATATATCTAAATTTATTAATTATAAATTTTATGTTTATCCATTTATATATTAATTTACTATATTTTGATTATTATTTCATTGTTTTTATTTAATTTAATTATTTTATTTGAAATATATATACACGTATCAGGGCAAACCATAGGGTGTCAGATAGGAGCTAAGTGTCATACAGGGAAAAGTACCACTTCATGTGAGCAGCCTCTTGAACCCGTGATGGTTAAGGTGCTACATGGTTGTGGGTACCTCTTGCTCCTATAGGGGTCACCTCTAGTCCTATCTACTCAATGGATGGTTCTTGGATCTGTGTGTGGATACTGACGAGGACGTCAGTTACTTAAGTTAGGGAGATTGTGAAGACCCACTTAAGTAGTAATATGTGAAACTCTTAAATATCAAGGCGCCTTTTCAGATAATGGTGGAGTTCCTGATAGGAACTCTAAAGTTAAGCGTGCTCATGTGGGAGCACTACCAGGATGGGTGACTTGCTGGGAAGTTATCCTCTAAGGGCAAAATCGTGAAGCATTTTAGGCCAAAGCGGACAATACCTTGGTGCTTAAGAGTTTGGGCTGTTACATCTGAACACCAGATGAGCCCTCTATCAACGGTTCCAAGCTTCGCGAAATGTCGAGAATTCGCCGAGATGACGGGAGCTCCAGCAGACCTTCAGCTAGGTAATTGGGGATTTTCAGTGAGCAAAGGGACTTACTGTGAAGTTCTGAGGATATTTATAGGCTCCATGGAGTCCTAGGAGTGGAGACCAGGGCTCGGGGATGGAACTTGGCTCAGCCCGAGGGTCCTCACCAGTTTTCTGAAATTGGGAGGGTTCGAGCCTCCCGGGTCGCCCTACTAGGCTCGACCATTCTCGGAAGATCCTAACGATATAGGGGACAAGACCAGAGGGAGTGGGGGACAGCGCTGGCATGGCACGGTACGGGCGAATTTTCTATCGGGCTGGCATTATTGAATTTTGATATTCATCATAACAAGCATGCATGCTATAATTAGAACTTAAATATATACTATTATAATCAAACACACAGCTTCCTAAATTATCATGTGTTGGAAGTACATGTACACAAGTAGCAAGTACTTAAGAGGGTAAACTTAAATTTTTTAGTTTGTTTCACTGCACTTATCAATGCGCACAAGGATAAGGGAATGAAACCCTTTTATAATTTCTTCTCTCAAACTAAGATATTTAATACCCTAATTGATATATAACTTTATGTATATCATAGGAAAGGTAACATAAATTATTTAGTTTATTTAACTGCACTTATTAATGCACACAAATATAAAGGGACGATACTCTTTTATAATTTATTCTCTCAAACTAAGATGCTTGATACCTTAATTTGACATACTATTAAAGTAGAATGTTTGTTCTAAACTGAACTATAATTATCAATGCGCACAAAGATAAAAGGATGAAACCCTTTTACAATCTTATTTAAGACAAATCAACTAATTTTATGTTCAACTGAATTAAATTAGTCATATGGACATATACTATAATCATCACATGATAATACTAATATTATCATTTCAGAACTAATTAATTTAAAATCCAAGGAATTTCAGACTAAATGAACATATTCTCCATTGCAGGTACTTAGCAATGGGGTTCCAAGATTATGACATATAAGTCACTCTATATAGTTGTTATACCATAATTAGATAGCTTCAAACTAATGTCTCTTAGGTTATCTCACCACAAGGCATATGATCAATCATCTAAGCTTTTAATGGATCATCTAAAAGCCTATCTTAAAAAGAGACAAATAAGGCATTTTTCTACCTCAAAATAACCATATTAAAGGTAAAGCATTTATTTAAGCTTAGAATTATCTTTATACTTATAATAACCCTAGGCTATTACTTAGCCTAATCTTAATTTAATCACAACCTAATTATCATTCTATTGAGTTCATCTAATCATTAGAGCCAATCCTTGAAATTTTGGAGCGATTCAGAGCGCAATCGAATAATTAGAATATTTTAATATATTTAATTAATTAGAAAATTGAGATAATTAAATTGACCTCAAAATCAAAATCTGACTTTGCCATTGTGACCGTCCACCCTCAAATTAGCTAGGGGTGATATTTTGGACGTGCTTGGAAGTTCGTCAAATTTTCACGAATATTTTAATGTATTTAAATGCACCGAAAAATAGAATAATTAAATACTCGTCAGAATCAAAATCCAACTTCGTCGTTGAATTCCTCACCCCCAAATTAGCTAGGGGTAAATTTTTGAGATTTATCGGAGCGCATTTATCAAATCCTGATTTTTTTATAAAATTAAAAATTATAAAGAAATATTTATTTATTTCTTTATTTCCATTTCCATTTTCCTTTCCTGCATGTGGACCCCACCCTTTTCTGCGAACTGACTCCATACCTCCTCCCCTGCATTCGCATGCAAGAGTTGAAGCCCTCTCTCCTTCCCTCCTTACTGATGTGAAGGATCATGATGGAGCATTCACCTCTTCTTCTCCTATAAGATAGAAGCTCAACCCCTCCTCCCTCCATTTTTGTTCAGTTGAGGTCCCTTCTTCCTCCTCAAGCCCTCAAGCCCTCAAGCCCTCAAGTTCTTGCAGAAATTTGAGTCTTCTTCCTCCATTCTTGCAAGGTCAAAGGTACCCATTTGCTTTACTTCATTAGCTACTTTTTCCCTGATTTATCAAAATGCTGTGAATGATATTTTCAATAGCTCTTGCATAATGTCTAGGTGTAACTATGGAGCCTCAATCGGACTCAAATGAGTCGGATTGATGCTCATTCTCCATTGACTATACTGTCAAATACTGAATGGTTTCTGAATACCCATAGTTAGGGCTCTATTTTTTTATCTTAGAATAATTTATTCATGCCGATTTTGGTATCAATGAAAAAGTCTTGGATCGGTATATGACACCACACGTGAGGTGCCCAAAATTGAGAGTATTTGAGTGTGAAAGGAGACCCGTTACAGTTTTCACACAGTGAAATCACCGTTGCGCGATACAGCGTGTCATAGCTCCCGAATCTTGGGTTGAATCCACCGTAGCGCGCTGCAGCGGCATAAAAATTTGATGAAAATTAAATTAAATCCGCCGCAGCGCACCGCAGCACCCAGATCTCGGGAAGTTTTAGCACCGCAGCACCCAGATCTATGGAAGTTCTTAGATCGCAGCGAGCCGCAGCACCCAGATCTCGGGAAGTTCTAGCACCGCAGCGAGCCGTAGCATCCAGTTGTCGGGAAGTTTTGGCGTCGCATCACGCCGTAGAACCCAGATCTTGGGAAGTTCTAGCACCGTAGCGCCTGAAAGTGCTGCAGTATGCCACAGCGCTGAAATCCACCGCAGCACACCGCAGTGCCTGAAAGCGCTGTAGCGCGCTTGCGCCTCAGAAAAACTAGCGCCTCAAAAGTGCCTAGAACTATCTAGAATTGCCCAAACTTGTGATTTTTCACATTTTAATGCCTCTAGGATTCTAATGGAGCCAAAATATATCAAAATCAAACCTGAATTTAGTAAAATTAAGTATTTTATGTATGTGCAGGTGAATTTCAATGGGAAATTCATCATTTTTACCAGATACAGTGGAGAAGTTGAATGGGCGAGGAGTTAAGCACGTCTGCTTAACCAGATACAGTGGAGAAGTTGAATATTCACATTTACCCTCTCTAAAATGTGAAGTCCTAATATAAGCGCTTTATTTTGTACTCAATTTACCATAAGACATTCTCCTTTAAAATTTTAAGAAAATCTTTATTTATGCACAATAATCTTGAATGCATGTTCAAGGAAAGAGGCTCAAAGATAGGCAAGCATTCAATAGATTTTAATAATTATAAAGTATATGATATCTTTTTGTTATCTAAACTTTTAATAATCTACTCTATAATTAGAGTTAATTAAACTCCAAATTGACTTATAGATATTTGATCTTAAGTCAATTATAAATTGAATGTAAGTTTATTTTCTTGAAACTTGAAATTATGAAAAAAATAAATTAAACTCAATTTGAAATAAAAGAAAAACTTATCTAAAGCTTAAAAAGAAACTATTATTTTCAATCCAGTTGATTGAGAGTTAAAGATCAAAAATGAACCATTGAAATGGATATTTTGATATGAATACTAAAATTTTCTTAAAAATTTCTAAGTCTTAAAATTCTTAGAAATTTTGACAGTCTCCTTTGTTTTTGTTCGAATAAACAATTTTTATAATTAATATATAAGTTAATTTTATTGACTATCTCCAATTCTAAAATAAAGTTCAACCCTTTTTATAGGATTGCTCATTTCCAGTTCTACAATAGAGTTCAATCCTTTTTATAGGATTTCTCATTTCGAGTTCTATAATAATTTCAGATATATAAAATTAAACAAAGTAGTTTATTAACATATATCAAACATCTAATAACAAGAGATGCAGGAATAAAATTAGTTTTTTATAAGAGCAGCATTATGTGACTTTTGCATATAGCATTTAATTTAGCATTCCTGTATTAGTTTTACAACTCAACCTGCAAAGAATAATATCATTAACATTAGCATTTAAATATAAAAGAAACCAGATTATTTGATTTAAAGGCAGCAAATGATTTTATTAAAAGAAGGGCAGCATATGAACCTCACTTAGACCTTATGGCAGCATTTAATCAAATGTAAGTTTCAAAAGCAACATTTGTATCTTTACAAAGTAAACTATAACATTTGAATCTCCTAAATATATCGCAGCATTTGATTTCATTTGAAATATGACAACATTTATTTACTTTTGATCCATATACGAAATGACAGCATATAATTTTTTTTATATAATAAATGATGGCATTTGATTTTATAATTAAAAGACAGCATATGATTCTAGTAAAATATGGCAGCATGTCATGCTAATAAGGGAAACAATAGTACATATGTTCATATATAGTTAATGGCATCACATGATCTTACACATGTTAAATGACTGTATTTTATCTTATACTTAATTGATGGCAGCAATATGGATCTTACACATGATAAATGAAAGCAAATAATTCTAATAAAAGAATGACAGTATGTGAATTTCTTAACACAAATGACAGCAATTGACATTAACACCTAAATTACTACATAACCATCAAATCTTTCTTATTATCATATCAGTTTATACAATATTGAGAATCTGAGCACAATTAAGTAGGCTTAAGATTTCATATTTATGAGCTTTAAACTTCAAGTATTAGAAGGATTTAATTAAGAAAATTTTCAAATGGAATTCCGTAAAACCAACAAAATCTTCATTAGCAAAAATGTATAGTTCTCTTTTATTTCTTGTTATCCATGAGCACTCCTAAGTGAAGCAACTTATAAAGTTGTTATTCAATAGGTATTTGATAAGATAACTATATTGAAATTTGTAAATAAATTATTGTAAACTTAGTTGAAAAGATATAAATACTACGACAATTTCTAAGTATAATTTCATCATCAAATAAGAAGTCATGCTTATGATTTTGAAAATGTATTTGACCTTGCAACTCAGTATATTTATTTGGGTGACAGGAATAGATGTAGTGATCTTTCTTTTTGTATTGAACTCTATTTCAGAGTGATTTGAGGATCAACTTATAAAGAGAAGCATGGTACTAAACAAATAAAGATGATTGTAGATAACTCACATTCTTACCAAATACATAAGCACAGCAAGTGATTTTAGCAAAAATTACAATACATGGATTGTTGAAATCTCAGATTTGTAGATATTATTACTTTGATCATTTACAGGTGGATGAATAAGTACTTTTCATTGCAAATGCATTAACTGACATTGGCATGCGCATAATTGTATTACATCCATACAGATTGAAGCATTGACATGAGATGCTCTAGGGTAAATTTCGCCATTGCGCAGGAGATCGTTGAATTTTATCAAATAAATATAAATGGTGTAGAAAGATACATCTACTGATCGCATGATTTTAATTATACAATGAATAAAATAAAAAGTACAATAAAAACCAATATCATCATGGCTTTATAAGTTCTCAAACAACAATACTATTTCTTTCTCTCCAAATATAAGTATTTGTAATTTAAATAAGCAAGAATATCATATAATTCTCTAGCAATTTCAGATTCATAAGTTCTAGTGTTGCTCCTCTGAGAGAGAGCCATTGAGTATCAAGTTGGTCTTCAAGTTAATGATACTCATATCTTTATAGATGTTCAAATCAGCAATAATACATTTAGTTTCAACCATTATAAAAGAGTTGGCCACTAAGTTGGAAATAGAATTTCACAAGGATTTACTAAAAGCAAAAAGTAGAATATTTCAAGTCAAGTATGGACAAAAACTATACTTTGAAAGATTTAAATAAATAAATTCTAAACGAAAAGAACAATAGGAAGGTAGTATTCGGTCTCTTGTAAATAATAAGCAGCATATAATTTTAGTAAAAGATGGTAGCATTTGTTTACGGTAACATCATAAAGGACAGAAATATTTATTTAGCATTATAAGTACGACAACGTAAAATTCAGCATTAGTAATGTATTGTGATACAATTCATCATTACACACAAAACTGTACATGAACCTCAATATCCAGCATTTGAGT
This sequence comes from Gastrodia elata, assembly GCA_016760335.1. NCBI lineage: Eukaryota > Viridiplantae > Streptophyta > Magnoliopsida > Asparagales > Orchidaceae > Gastrodia > Gastrodia elata. Next base: position 41,845,343 of record CM028681.1, read on the forward strand.
TTCATAAATTAAGTAGCATCATTAATTTCATAGTAGCATTTAATTCATCTTGCAATTAAGAATATATCAAGTCATACTTATGATTATGCAAATAATTAATCATACATTGAGTTTTCAATACTAATGTTTTTTTTTTCTTGTATAGTAGCCCATTTTATCCTCAACCATCCATGTTTTTGTAACTTAATCAAATGCTAGATGTTAATATATTGTAGCTATATATATATATATACACGATTGGGAAAAACATGCATACATTTTCTTTTTTTCAATAATGTAGTCCTATTAACAGATTTAATTAACACAAAGCTTGGAGGATCTAGTGTGTTTAAAGTCGTCAATATTTTCATTCCATCTTATAATCCTGATGCATCCTTTTAATTGAAAATAAATAAAACTATTCTTAGATCCATTTGTAAAGAAAGAGATATTCGACTGAACAACGTGATTACTCAACTGTTTATTTATTTATTTCTTCTACTAATTGTGGGCTGCCTCCAATTGATTCTTGTTTCTTCTATTAGAAATATAAAGAAATTTGTAGTGTTTAAGTTGTATCTCATCAATCTCCACTTCCTGAATATGGGGTAATATGATTGATTTTGTTTCCTTTTTGTTACTTGGGGAAAAACAGCAGGCCTTGGATGCGTGTTCTTGTCTAAGTGATGCTAGAAATAAGATTCCTGCATTCCCTAGCTAATATCCATATACGGTGCACTTAAAACAGCATTAATGCAAATAATATATATATATATATATATATATATATATATATATATATATATATATATATATGAGGGTATCTTCTGCTCACACATGAAGAATATCAAATTCTCACTTCTTTTATGTCTGTTAACATAAAAGAATGAAAGAAGAGATTAATATAGCCAAATAAATCCACAAAGAGGATATATGCAACAAGGTATGAATCGTGATGGAGGTACTGTTGTTCTTTGAGATGCGGCTAGAAGAAGCACTCGGCTTGGAAGACTCGGCTGGATGGAGACTCGGCGAGAGGAAGCTCGGCGAGTGGAGGTTCGAGTAGGGTTTGCTGTCCTTTTTGCTACTTTACCTTCGGATAATCCCCTCTGCCGAGAGGATGAGAAGGCATTGATAAGGAGAGGGATCGGCATGGGTTCGAGCATTCCCATTGGAGAGATCAACGACGCGATCCACGCGTCATCCTCTCTTCTCGCTTGCTCGAGCGATAAGGATGAGGGGCTCGTCTCGATCGCGTGAGGGGTTTGGCTTGCGTAGGAGGAGGAGGAAATTTCAGCTGAGGGAAAAGTAGGATTTAGGTTTTGAAGAGATTTAAGAAAATCTAGGATCTCAATAAGCCGTTGGATCAAAATAAACGGCTGGAATTTCTGAGCCAAGATCTGAAGTCATTTGAACTCCAAAAATTACAAACTTGGTATCGAAACGACCATCTCGACGAGACAAACGCACGCATTTAAAAATTATTGAATTTGAACAAGTATTTTATTTTATATTAATTTTTAAGTGAAAAACTTAGAAAATTAATTTCGATAAATCGAAAACTCGAAAATTAACGAAACTTAAAACATAGCATCCTCAAATGATGCTTAAAGTAGATATACAAAACTTCCAAATTCCAATCTATATTTTTTATATTATTAGCCTTTGAAGTTTAAACTTTATGAATTTATTTAGGACAATCCGGGATCCCAAACGCGCTCGAATTTTTGCAGTAGGATCCTTTCAATAGGCATTATAAGAGGATATTTTTATTTGACTTAAATTGGGATCCTAATTTGACAAAAATTTCTGAGCGATCGAAATACAAGAAAATATCCGGGAAAATCAATGACTTCCAAAAATCCCCAGAATAACATTCTTAGCTAATTTGGAGCTACGAAGTCCAATGGCGGACTCCGTTTTCAGTTCTGATATCTAAATAATTTGGCATTCTCAGAATTATAAGAAAACCAGAAAATACTGGAAATCGACAAATGCTCTCCAATTTGCACGAAATTTGAAATGAAAGCTCCTAATACTATTATATGACTAATAGAAAAAGATAATATTCAATCAGGTTACTAATTGACGAGTAACAACATCTGGGTTGTTACATTAAGTCATGTAGTATAGAGGCATGAGCATGAGCATGAGCATGATGTATGAGTATTAGTGATTATTTATGGGTTACGGAATGTTTCATATCTCAACAGGGGAAATTCAGGATGTTGAGACATCATAGTAAAATTTCCCAACATGATGTATATAGACATTGGACCATACGACTCATAGCAGTTCAATGATAATTCAGTTGCATATCAGTGGCATACAATATTGTGGCATATTCATATGCATATATTCAGTGACATATAGCATAATTTGGATGTTTTTACATCAATTTCAATTTATAATTATTTTTCATTATTTTCAGCATTCAATTTATAGTTCAGTTTTACTTTACTCAGTTTTACATAGTTTCAGTTATTCCATTACCTTTACAGCTTTTCTACAGTTTTAGTTACTTTACCATTGCATTTTATATGTTTTAGAACTGTTTAGTTTATTTTTGATGTGTTAAACTTTTTGTCTAACACGGAGTACTTTTGGGATTTGGCAATTTGCTAAATCCTGAGCAGTTGGTTGAGCTAGGACAGGAGGACTCTCATGAGATCCAGGAGTAATACATGGAGCCTTAGTGGACCCTCCTTCAACCTTGTCACTTTTCTGCTTTTATTTCAATTATTTAGTTAGACTTTACTTCTATATTATTTAGTAAATAGTTTGTAATAATTCTGGATGCACTTTTACTTTTTTTTTTTTTTTCTGAAATGAATGCTTACTACTGTTCTGTGATGAATACTTTTTTTTTCTGAGATGATGCCTCAGCTCCTTTTGCATGCGGCAGGATGGGAGAAGGAGGAATCGCACGAATGGAGAGATTGGTGGGTCCCAAGCGCAGAGAAGAAAAAGAGAAAAAATGGAATTAATTTAGATTAGCCAATTTTATATTAATTAAATTAATACTTTTAATTAATTAGCATCGGATTAATATATGAGCTCTGAAAAATCCTGAAAACTCACCTCTAGCTAATTCGGGGGTGAGGAATTCAACGGCAAAGTAGGATTTCAATTTTGACGAGTATTTAATTTTCCTATTTTTAGGGGTATTTAATTACATTAAAATATTTGTGAAAATCTAACGACTTCCAAACATGTCCAAAACATTACCCCTAGCTAATTTGGGGGTAACGAGCGCAATGGCGAAGTCATATTTCAATTTCAAGGTCAAATTAAATATCTAAATTTTCTAATTAATTAAATATTATTAAAATAATCCAAATATTAAATTAGGCTCAGAATTGCTCTAAATATTCGGGAATTGATTCTAATGACTAGATGAACTCAATGAAATGAAAATTAGTGATGCAATTAAGCTAGGATTAGGCTAAGTAGCAACCTAGGGTTGTTACACATATCTAAGATGCTGCATAAGGCAATCAATGTTATTGTAAAAAGCCTTTCCAATGATTAGTATATCATTAACAAAGAGAATATGTGAGCATGTGAAAGTGCTCAATTTAAAAGGAGTGAAAGATTGGCTGGAAAATGCATCATTCATAAGATTATAAAATCCACGGAGTGCATTGGAAAATAAAAATGGAGAAAGAAGGAATCATTGCCTAATGCCATTAGTGAATTGAAATTTTAGTCATCTTTCCATTGATAATAAGAGAAAAATTCTCCCAACAAATACAAACCTTGATCCAAACAATAAGTTTCGGCAAAAAACCCATTTTAGAAAGCTTGAAAATAATGTAATCCCTACTCACCATATCAAAGGCTTTTTTAAGATAAATTTTGACACAAAAGAGGTTTTTTTTTCCTTTAAAACCATGAAGAATGATATTATTAGTGATTGTATCATCAGTAGCAGCTCTTCCACGTGTGAATCCAGACTATGCAATATTGATAAGAGAAGTAAGAAGGGGAGGAATGCGACTAGAAAACAACTTGGCAAAAATAATTTTATAAATAGAGCTATACAAAGAGATAGGCCTGCAATTGAATAGTTGCACCATTAATAATCTATGGAATTAAAAAAATTATTGTGTAAGAACTAGTATGGGAGTCAAGCATTTTTGAAGAAATAGTAGAAAGCTTGAAGGAGGAAAGGCCATGTATCATTTCAAATTGATGGATAAAGGTAACCATTAAATCCATCAAGATTAGGGGAAGTATTTTTTTGAAAGTCAAAGATAACCTGTTTAAAATCATTCGATGTAAAAGGGTTGGAAAGTTCTATAACTTCAACAGGAGGAATAGTAGTATGACATGGTCTTATATAAACAAGAATGACTTTAGAAGTATTAAATAACTCAATTAAATAAGAAAATGTAAGAAGCTCTAATTGCATGCCATCATGATCAGAAAGAAGAGCCATGTTATGATTTCTCCTCATATTTATTTGAGAATACAAAAAGTAAGGATCATCTTCCTCATGAGTGAGCCAATGAACATTAGCTCAATGAGCAACATAATAAGATTCCATCTTGGAGTCTAAAGAGTGAGCATGATTGATACTGATCAATTCATCATTGAAATTGGCAGTTCTTGGTTATTAAAGAGCGCTGAGAGGAGAGTAGTTTGACAATTTTGTAATTTTCCCAAATGAGCAAAGTGAGTCATCCAATTTTAATACATTTTATGTAAGACTTGATAATCTTACATTTATGAAAAAGAATATGTCAAGAGTTACCAGTTTCATTGAAGTTCCATATTTGTTGAATATCATAATTGAAATAAGGTGAAGGTCCAATAATTTTATGTACAATCACTTAAGTAGTATTAAGTGGAACTCTTAAACATTGAGATGCCTTTTCAGATAATGGTGGAGTTCCTAATAAGAACTTCAAAGTTAAGCATGCTCAGATAGGAGCACCCCCAAGATGGGTGACATGTTGAGAAGTTATCTTATGAGGGCAAAATTGTGAGGCATTTTAGGCCAAAGGGACAATACCTCAGTACTTAAGAGTTTAGGATGTTCCATTTTTGAAGCTAAATATGGAACATTTATAATTTGTGCTAGCACTAAGATGAAGAACCAATGGACAGTGGCCTGACTACCATTAATGTAATATTTCAAGTTTTGAAAATTAAAAAGAAAGATTTTTATATTTTTGAAGCTGGTGTGGGATTGTGCATCAAGCATGAGATGGAGTTGCACCACTTATTTATTTATTGTCTTTGAACATTTATTATTTTAATCACACAAATCATGCTTATTACTATTGATTAGCTATGTGTTTGATGGATTATTGCATTTATTTATGTTATTAAAATAATTTATTTATGCATTATTGCTTGATAATTCTTAACTTTGCTCAAGTAATAATTCAAGCAGAGCTAAAAAGATAAAAAAATAAAGGAGTAGATTGTTGGGGAGTTTAATATCAAAGTATTAATTATAATATACTTATTAGTAAGAAAATTATCATCATAGGTAGATGGATCACAACAACCCTCTATTGCCTAAGTCCAGGTGAAAATCAATTTGACAAAGCATTTGAAAGGAGATATGAATAGGATATGATATTCATGGCTATTTGCAAGAAGCTTTCTTTGAAAATGTTCCGTAGTACTTCTCCCAATGTAGGTCTATTGGACATGAAGTGATTATTTGCTTCAAACTTCACACAGAGATCTACAAAAATAAGAAGTCGGTGATTCCCTCGGTAGAGACTCAAAGTGCCCGTCTTTAAAATATGCACCTCAACCTTAAACTAATTCTTTCAAATATATTTATGTTCCACAAAAAGTTCCTACTTTGGTTAAGTTTCATATGGCGGTTAACAAGGGGGTTCTTCCCTCATTCACCTAAAATTCATGAAGGTGAATCTCTTGAATTGGAAACAAGATTGCGAATAGAATATTTAAAAACCACTAATATAGAATCGAATGACTTTACTGATGGTAAAGTTGTTGATGAGAAAATTAGGTTGAATTTCTGAACTTGATTCAAACATCCTGTATTGCTATGGCTAAGTTTGTTGAACAATTGTTTCTGTGAGGGCTATGGATTTGCCTTCTCCTTCTTCTCATTTCAATATTAATGGTATGGCTATTCAAGTGGTGCTTTTTGATTCAGGGAAAGAAATTCAATCAATTAGACAAATATTGTGTTGAATGTTAATGCACTTCATCTATTATTGTTGTTGCATCAAACATTCACTTAGATCAAATAGAGGTGAGTTCTGTTCAAGAAGAATCCCTTTCCCCGAGCACCATTATTAAGGCATTGTGATTGATAAGGCGAACATGCTGCTCTTAAAGCAATGTCCCCTAGCATGTCTTCTCTCAATCCTAATGCTTTAGCTTTTGATACGAAGATTACCCACATTCATCAACCATTTTTCTATTAAACCTTCTACCAACATCTTGTCCAAAACATCTACTTTTTATGCAAAATACACCGTGCCAAATATTAGGGTTTCACCATTTTTGCTCTTGCTGCAATCTTACTAATCATATTGCTGATGAAGATGGCATTTATATGCCTGCCTGATGGTCTGGACAATGAATATGTGTTACTTTTGATCTCCTTGCAAAAGGAAAAAAAAATAGCAAAGCTGCTAAGAAATATAACCTCAGGAAGAGATAGTGTGGAAGCTTTGAGGTGTTGGTTTTATGGAAGTGGTTGGCCGATAATATAATGGTTTAATTGATAATTAATGATATAACTATTTTAATTAACTAATATAACATAATCACAAAATTTTAATAATTATGATTCCTGTATTTTATAATAAGTATATTAATTAATTAATGCTATAATTCCTTCAATTAAATAATCTACTATAATTAGAATAAGGAGTCCATTGACATGCATTATTTCTTGTTAAAACTAAAAGGAATGATAACATGATCATAAGATCTAAACTTTTGAGATATTAAGAGTTCAATTCTCCCAATGGCGCTCAGACTTGATATCTCAAATTTTGAGTTCAAATTTTACCGATCACACATTGTTAAATTTCCTGTGGATACTCTCCAACAAGAGATAGACGCGTTTGATACTCTCCAAGGGCCCATATTGGGAAGATGTTGCGGTACGCTGCATACCCCATTGTTATATTTCCTGTGGAAGCTCCCATAATATCCTGAGTTATTTTAATGAAAATTAATTGCAATTCATTAACTAATTAATTATTAATGTATCTCTGTAATCAAAACTCTTCAAACTTACCTGTTGAGGAAACTCACCAGACTCCATTTGCATATTAATTAGAGTTTTTGCTGCTCTATGCAAAGGCTTGGGATTCAACTCTGCCTGTTTAATAAGGTTTAAGGAATAATCATTATAAGTTGTTGAAATAAACTAGCTAAGATTAGATTCTAACCTGTCCAGCTTCCAAAAGGGCAAGCATGGCCCATGCTGTGTTCACTGCATGGCTTCGGTCTCCCTCAAGGTTTGTGTATGTCTGCTCAATACAACAGTAATCATATATATCATCTCAATAACTCATATAATTATATGTTTAGCTGCATAATCAGTGTGCCAAATAAGGAAAATGCCCTCACTTTGTTTTGAAAAGAGAGATAACTCTCTCCCCAGCCCCCTGATGATAGTTGTTTTGATAATAAAAAGTCGCACGCTTTGCGGATGCAAATACTATTAGAATATGTTCTTCCAACAGAAATAAGTCCAGACACACCGAACCATGTTCCATATGTGAAGCACACTCCCCATGTACCATACCTGTGTTATATCAAAGAAATAAAAAACAATAGCTCATTTATATATATATATATATATATATATATATATATATATATAAGTTTTTTTTTATGTGCAGTCTGGGATTTGAACCAATGACTTGAGCCTTAATTACTGGACTGCAACACCATTAATATATAAATATATGTAGGGATAAGCTAAATTGTACATATAATCTTAAATAATATGAAAGAAAATACAAACCATGATCCATCTGGCCTCTGCATCTTCTCTATGAATGTAGCAGCCTTTCTGACGCAATGTTCAATCTCATCTCTCCGGTGTTCAGGGTAAAGTTTCTGAAAGACTACCAAAGCTTGGATGGATGATGATGTACATTCTATACATCTGGAATGTGAATTATTTATTCACATTAAATTTTTAATGTAAGATAATTTAAATAAATTAAAAGGAGAATTATCTTACGGATGATCGAGTATAATGTTCTCAAATGTTTCAGAAGAATTGAAAAGCTGAAATTTTGAAGAAACAAGTATAAAAAAAGAGGTCTATTTTATAAATGGATAAAATAAATTTGTTAAGTTTCATAATGATATAAATAAAGCATGGAATTTCATATGAACACATTTTAAAAGCAAACCTCAAGCCATGAATATGAATTTTGTAGGCCATAACTTCCAAATCCGCCATTTTTGTTCTGTATTGGACGAACAGAAGAGTAGAATTGATTAAAGCATATCGTAAATCTCAACAAATTTTTCCATGCATTTTAGCTTTAGTCTTTCCTTTTTTGTTTGTGCATATATTTTCTTGGAATTGCTAAATGATCTTAAAGTCATATTTAAAAAAAGGTTCAAATTTCACTAAGCTAGTTACCAATACACCGCCAGTGTTAGTAACCATTTGACCTCAAAAGTTGGCATCTCCTAAGTTAATTTGGTAATTAGATTAGAAATAAGAAAATGTAGAATCACAATCTTCCAATTTTTATTTGAAATATTTTTAAGTGCTATTTTTTTCAAGATTTTGAGTGTTTTGCATAGCATAAAAATCATAATTAATGGTACTGTTGCTCCTTGCTTTGTTGAAAAATTTTATTTCTTAGGGAAGCTAAGAAAATTGAAATGCTGTAGTAGATATACTTCTTAATACCTTTTTTAATTTTGATTGGCTTATTAAAAGACATAATGTAATGCATGAAATACAACTAATATATATATATAAATATATCCTCACAAAGTCTTGAAAATTACCATGAAAGAAAGAATGATATTAACACCATCATACAATTGTTTGTCATCCATCTTTTGGCCAACAATATCTGGAGAAATTTGTGATAGCAATAGAGCAACCTTGTCAAAGAAAAAAATGAAGATTAACAACTCTATTTAAAGTAGAAAAGCTTAAAGTGAAAGACACCAGTATTGAAACTCAATTCAGATTGATGCTAATGAGTAAGATTACAACTCTATTCAAAGGACTCAATGAACAACCTTTGATGCAATGCTAATGAGTAAGATTAGCAATAAAATTTTGATCTTCATTTTTAAATTTCAGGTGCTTGGAATGATAAAATTACAAGGTAAAATAAAAATTTTGGAATAAAACTTTAACCCCTCTATAATGACAAAGCTAAGAGAAATTATCGTTGATGTCTTGCCATTACATTAAGTAAGGGGAGAATAAAACATTTGTCACAAGAGAAGATTTTGTAAAAGCAAAATGGTGTTTTATGTTTTAAGAAAATATAGGATAGGTAATCTTGCTCTACAGATTACTCGAAACACCATACTCTGCAAATTATCACATTTCAAATAGAAAAATTCAAACATAGTAAAGTAATCATATTACATTAAAATCAGATTATCTTATTCCCACTTTTCTTCATTACAAATAATCCCTAAATAAAATCAATTTTTTTTTCTAATAGTTAAATGGCAAGATATCTGGAAGAATTCACAAAATAAGATGAAGTTAAATTAGGAGAAACAAAACCTTTAATCCTTCTGCTGTGCAATCTGTTACAGGATGCCCATTATCTGCTGTTGAGAAGGGCCATCCTCCTTTAGAGATATGACGATACCAATATTTTAAATCTCCTGGACTGTCTTCTTGAATCTGTACGTGCATGGTGCAAAATATTGAGGTTATATTCATTTGTCTACTTATTTATTTATCAGTTAGGGTTTATACCTGTGTTAGTTTAATGAAGTCGTGTGCCTTCTTTAGAACACCACCAACGATTTCATTCATAATATTTGTAGAAATAATAGCTTGAATGGCGAACACTGTGTCCCATAGTTGGGTTCCGTTATATGCCTATACCATTTATGATTGTTTTCATAGATTTTATGATAAATTAAATTTGTGTAAATTATTTTGTTAAATATTACCTGCATTTTCATTCCATCTTCTGCGATCCATAGGAAATCATAGACTCTTGGAAGATGGAGCTTATAAGCCTCAGAATTTGGATCCTCAACCCAGCAACAAAGCATATTTATTACCTGATTAAATTTGAATTTAGATAGTTTATTTCTTTGGAAGAATAATAGGGTATTGCTCAAATTCATTTATCCAAAAAAAAAAGAAAATAAATTTAATCAATACAAAAAAGTTAGTGATCTTATTCGAATCAATAAACAAAATACAAAAAGTGAAAATAACAATAAATACTAATTATTTATTGCCTTGATTAAATTTGAATTTAAGTAGTTTATTTCTTTCGAAGAATAATAGGGCATTGCTCAAATTCCTTTATCCAAAACGAAGAAAAAAATTAAATCAATACATAAGAGTTAGTGATATGATTCAAATCATAAACAAAATATAAAAAGTGAAAATAGCAATAAATACGAATGGGTTCTATTAATTTGTCATCAAAGTTTGGTAAAGTATTTATATATGTATTTTCATTATTTGCGAGATATTATGTAATGGATATAATCACTTATTAGGGTTGTGGGGGAGTCTTGTTTAGCCTTTTAAATTGGTGTGATCTTGTTTGTTTAGTATGTTTTTTTGTGAAGCCTGATTGGATCAGCTCTGAATGTACTGTCGACCCGATTCTCAGTTTTAGCTCGATGGGGGTAGCGCGCCCCATGCCCGGGGTTCGGTGGCAAGAAGCCCCTAAAGAATTTGTTTTGGGTGTGGGATATTTTCGACATTTTGCACTATTTGTAAAGGTCCATAGCCTTTGTTTATATATTCACTTTAAGGCAAGGGTTGGATAGATTTTGGGTGGCCATTATCTTCTTCCAAGGGAGAGTGTGAAAGATCTATAATTCCTCCATTTTTCTTCATAGTGGATTCTAGTGGTATGGTGTGGCTCCGTGATTTTTCCCAATATAAATATTCTACATAAATATGGTGTTTTTCATTTGTGCCGAGATTCATGATTGTGCTTTATTTTTGCTCTGGTAGTTTACTCAATAGAGTACAAAATTAGGCTTGCGAAACTATTATCTTCTCATGATGAAAGTCATTTTAGTTTTCGTTAGTCAATTTTTATATAAAAGGAACCCGCTTTTTTCTATGTGCATCCATAGATTTTTTCATTTTGGTGTTTAATGTATGTATTTTAGCTATAAAGCTTGGCTTTCTTATACACATAACTTAATTTTTGTATTTGGTGGCAGTTCAGAAGTTATAGTTTATGTATTGACACATTAGTGTATATCAAACTAGATGTTTTCTTATCAAACTAGATGTTTTCTTAGCTATATAAGGGCCACAAAATTTGTATATTTGGATCCCATTACTAAGGTACTCGGTTGTCATGATAGTCAAGCTTGTAGTTTAGATTAGATTACGAGGCTTTTCAGATTTCATTTATATTCTACATTTGCATTTTATTTCATTCTTGATCTAAGTACCCATCATAATATATGAATCTTAGTTGCATTACTTAGAATATAACAAATATAAATTAGAATTATGTTTTTATTTTTGCTTCTTTTCTAATTATGTTCAATTTTTAATCCCTTAATGTTAATAAAGTCTTGCTTTCATTATGTTTAACTTTGTAATCCTTTTTATTTGAATTATATTACTATCAGAGATACCATAGAAAATACAAGTACTTGTGTAAATATAGTATGTTGTGTGGTAGAGCCTCGAGTAATTTGGAGTGAGCATGTGAAGATCTTGGATCAATTTGAGGTGAGTCAGATGCAAAAAGGACCTACAACAATAAGGAGAAGGTTTTGGGCTCTTGGGAACTCCCAAGCACCAGGTAAAGTTTTATGGGTTGAAGGGTCGGTACTTGGGCACACTCAAGCGTTGTGGATGTTCAACAAAAAATAAAGAGCTAAACCTTGGGCGCATGAGTGTGCCCAAGCGTCGACAATCTAAGGGAGTTATATAGCAGCAGAAGAGGTGACGCTTGGGCACTCCCAGGTGCCCGCTATTTATCATTGCAGCCATCAACGCTCAAAGATCTGATGCTTGGACACGTCTAAGTGTCAAGGCCTCTATGTTTGTCAACCTCCCTTATCCAAGAGACCGAAGAGCTGGCTTGAGGGCACCCATGTGCTAGAAAAAACATAGCATGTGCAGTCTCAGGTTCAAACATCAAATTCGGGTATGTTTTGGGGAATTTAAGGGCGAAAAGGCTTAGAATATAAATACCCTTAATATGTTAAGGTTTTTGATGTGTGTGGCTGCTAGAGTGGTGAAGAGTGAGGTCATCTTCTTCCTTAAAGTGAGGAGATATGTTTTTTCTAGCGAATAGTTGTAAATTTGTATCCCCTTATTCATTATAATGGATTATCTTGTGGTGTGGCTTTGTGATTTATCTCAATCTTAAGATTTTTCACATAAACTTGTGTGTTTGATTGTGCTTCTGCTTTGCTATGTTGTGTTTGTTTTAAACTGCAATCTACAGTTTGTTTTGTTTGCTCCTATTCCACTGGTAATTGAGTTCTAAATTCTTGATTGGAGTTTATGATTATTCCACTGCTAGCAACATTTCACATATCCCAAATATCACAATAAATAATATCATCGTTGTGCATCGTAAGCTAAGTTCTAGTGAGAGCAATGATGGATGAAGCAAGATACAAGAACAATAACTTCAATAGAATAAATTGTGTTACTAAAATTGAAGATAAAAGGCCTACTCTATCAGAATAAGTTATATCAGCCACTTCGAGAAATAAAGAAGAAACCCTCAGCGCGAGCGAAGATAAGTGATAGGTGCTCAATAGAATGACACTGGGCTTAATCTAGCCTTAATTCATGTCTTTAAATACGTTCAATATCATTGATGAAAATGAAACATTAGATCTAAAGAATGGACTATCAAATATGTAAGAAAAGCTATCGACCAAACCAGCCACACCATCCATAGAATGGGTTGATGAACAATTTAAAATTGTACAATTAAATGCAAAAGCAATCACTTACTTTCAATGTGCTTTGAAACATAAAGATTACATGTGTAATTCATTGTGTGAAACTAAAAAAGAAATTTGGAATTGTCGTACTACTACTAACGAAGGCATATATGATGTCCGTGAGTCTCGCATTAGTACCTTATTGCATAAAAATGAACTTTTTCGAATAAAATTTGAAGAGTCCATATCAGACATGTATACTAGACTCATGAAGATCATTACTGTCTAACATTCTTTAGGAAAGATATTCTCAAATCAAGAGAAAGTTAATAAGTCCTCCCGCTAGAAGTAGTTTTAACGCTTAGCTACTCCACCTCCAAATCATAGCTCTCTATTAGAGTCGATGCTACCCTGTTTGGAAATTGTCACCTGCATTCTTTTCCTTGCTTTTTTCTCATAATAAATCTGCACTTCTTTGTAACGAAAGCAAGCTCTACATCATTTACACATTATCTTCCAATAGATTCTTCAACATTGAGAGTGGTTCCTTTCTCTTTCTTTTTTGGTTTTTCCCTTTTAGCTAGAACTTGCTCATAGGCGACCAAAGATCCTAGTAATAAATCTAAAGAACATGTTTTTGGAATTTGTTGAGCCCAACTCACCAACTCTTTGTTGGCGTGCCCAGGTGCTTGTGCGAGGGGAGACACACCCATGCATGCCAAGGAACCATGGGTGTGGCGACTAAGCCCACGTAGGCGAGCGAGCTAGACTGAGCCCAAGGAGGAGATTCTTGGGCGAGCCTAACATGCCCAAATGCACATGGGAACATGTTCATGTGTGATGGCATTGCAGGAACTCTTGCGGGGAACCATGAGCGTGATGACAAAGCCCACCCAGGCAAGTGAGCTAGACCGAACCCAAGGAGGAGGTTCTTCGGTACGCCTAAATGCCGGACAAACTCGACACTATTTAAAACACGCCCAAACGAACATGAGAACCTGTTCATATGGGATGGTGTTGCAGGAACTCCTGTAGGGAAGCATGGGCATGATGACTAAGCCCACCTAGGCGAGTGAGCTGAACCGAGCCCAAGAAGGAGGTGTTTGGGCACGCCTAATTGCCAAACAAGCCCGTGCATAAACATTCCAATCGACTGCAGATTGACTTTGGATGTGCCCAAGTAGGTAATATAAAACAGGTATGCACACCACAATCAACTATATCATATCTCAAGCCTATGCATGGCTTGCTTTTGCTTGATTGCTGTGATCAAACCCCGATGCTAACATAGATCACAAACTCATAAGATAACATTTCAGTCGGTGGAACCCCTGAAAAGATTTATACATGCCAAATGTATTTCCACATAAACAAGTTGTAATATTATTAATATGAATATCAGAAATCATGTTCCAAAAAAGATAAAATCGTTCTATTATCTTTGCTGTATCATACAAAAAATGAAGATGCAGGAGCTAACTAATTAAAAATTTCTCACCTTATTTACAGGTCCAACACAAAGATATCGAGTACTTTCATCTTCGTAATGAATGTGTTGCATTGCGGTGCTCAGTGCCTTTGGACGAAGTTTGTTAAAAGGCCAAAATTCAATTATCTTCTCAACTTTGCTCAAAAATGCCCATCCAAAATCTTGTATTAAAGAGTGTTTCACATATAAGTCCTCCTGCACATATTCAAAGCAAAATAATATTATAGCTGCAGCATCACATTCAAATCTTGAAAACGGCGACCAGATGGCGGTTTTGGCTCCCTTTATTGGGTTTATGAAGTGTCTTTTCAAAACATAAATTGCAATATTTCTGATGATGTTGGTTGATCATGTCAATGAGGATCCTTGATCACAACAGAACGACTTTCAAACTTCTAGAACGGTTCCAGATGTGGCCGAATTGGCTTTTGTTGCCTCTCAAACATCTTAAGATATCAATGTAGGGTTAAATGCATCCCCTAACCAAGTTGATATTTTGATTATGCTTTCTGATGAATCGATTGAACCTACTAATGTCAACAATATGGCTCCAATTATAGTGAACTCTGAGACTATTTCTACTGTTAACAATAATGCTAATGCTGCTCTACTAATAAAGAAATCCTTTTCCAACATTCTAATGATGAGCGTATGACTAGATCTAAGTCCAAACCTAAGGACCTAAATGGGGATACTAGCAGGTCTTTATGAATATTTTATACTGGAATATAGTTGCACCTTTTCATAAACATATTTAATCTTATAGCTTTGGAGTAAAAAGTCTCTATTGCTGCTATTAGTAAACCAAAGATTACTTTTATGAAAAGTCAAAATATTTGTAAACTTAAGAAATTTGAAACTAGTATTGCTAATGTCTCTAATAAGATCTAGGTCTTTTGGAAAAAAGATTGGCATCTAATATGATCAAACAGATTGACCAGGTCATGCATGTTAAAATTAATAATCATTCTCTTGAATATTTTGTAACTTTTGTCTATGGGGGTCCTACTATATCTGATGGATCCAAACTTTGGGATTTTATGAGAGAATGCTTTAATAAACCTTAGATTGTTGGCAGGAATTTTAATGTTGTTCTTCATAAACACGAGTACAAAGGTTACTCTCAATCTCAGTCTCTTTCAACAAACGCTTTTAATTCAACCATAATTGACTGTGTGCTTGATGATTTTAAATATGTTGGTGCCAATTTTATCTGGTCCAATAGTAGAAAATTCGCTAGATTAGATAGATTCTTAATCACAATGTCTGGATTATTGAATTCCAAAAATTTTACAACTTTACATATAATTCTACTGTCTCTGATCACAAGCTCCTTATCTTCAAGGCATGGGCTGAACCACAACAAATCCCAAGCCTTTCAGATTTGAAAATTTCTGACTTCAAAAGAAAGGAATATGAGGATATTGTATTTAATTATTAGAAAGAACCTATTGAATGTTATGGTATGATCCATTTTGCCTAAACTCAAAGTTTTGAGAAAAATTCCCTTTATCTTGATCAAAAATTCTATTGGTAATATTTTTGCCAATCTCATCTAGCAGAAAGAGATTCTCTCTAACATGGAAAACATATATGAAGAGACACCCACGAATGCCAAGAAAGAAGCTTTCTCGAGAGCAAGAGCTAATATTATTCAAATTTATATGATATAGAAATATTTTTGAAACAAAAATATAGTTTAAATTAGAAAGTTCAATTAAAGCAAAACACTAAATTTTATCACAATATGGTCAACAAAAGATGTCATATTAAAAAATTGATAAAATCATATCTCTAGAAGAAACTCATATTTTTGAAGTTGAACAAATTGCTAACTCAAATATTGACTATTTCATGGAGCTTTTATAGCAAACCAAGAAATAATATTAATACATTTACATTATATCCCCCTCCTAAATTTGTGGATAACCAAATTAACTTGGAACTAAACACCTAACCCTATGAGATAATTTAGCTAGTTATCAAGTCCTTTAAAGATAAGGCCTAGATAGATTTCGACTTCAATTCTACAAAAACTTTTGGCACATTATCAAAAAAGAGTTCTGCAATGTGATTAATTTTTATTTTGTGAGACCAGTATTCCAAAATATTTCACCCACATGGGCATTGCTCTTAGCCCTAAACTTAATACTTGCAAATGGTGAAATAATTTTAGACCAATTAGCCTTTGTTCGGTGTTTAATAGAATCATATCTAAGATCTTAGTGGTAAGGCTTAAGTATATCCTTCGTGACCTAATTGATATTAGCCAAAGTAGATTCGTCCCTCGCAGAAACATTAAGAACGCCATTCTTGCTTCCCAAGAACTCATTCACAACTTACATAGAAAATAATGGTGGCACAATCTTGCTCTTAAGATTGACTTAAGAAAAATCTAATGATAGACTCAATTGGAACTTCCTTTTAAACTCACTTAAATCTTTTGGCTTCAATAACACATTCATTCATAACATTACTAGTCCATTGGTAATGTGTTGTACTCAATAATAATTATGGCTTTCCTCGTGGCTTTTTCAAATCTCAAAAAGGTTCTAAACAAGATGATCCCTTATCCCCGTTCTTTTTATGGCCATGGATTATTGGTCGAAAAGCATCAATCTCATAATTATGATTGACCAAAGTCTTGGATTTAACTTGGATGAAAGGAGGGAGTATATTATCACTCACATAGCTTATGCACAAGATATGATTATCTTTACAAATGTGAATAAAAATCCATCACAAAATTTAAAGCCTCCTCTTAACTTTGCAAAATGATATAGGCTTGAACATAACATAAAGCAAATCTCATTTCTTTATAAATAACAAATGATCAATTATGTTGGTTAACTTCATGTCAAAGGAATTTATGTTTAAAAGGGGTAAATTCCCTATGATGTACTTAGGAATTCTTATTTTATGGGCATAATAAAAATGACCACTATAAATTCTTGAAAAGATTCACATTTGCAATAGAGGATGGGAGCTCAAATTTTTAAATTATCCAGGTGGGAGGTTAACTCTCATCAAATATGTTTCAAACACTCCCAATTTAGTGGCTCGAGGTTGTCTTCCACACAAAAAGGATCTACAAGTATGTTAAAATCCTTCTTAACAAATTCCTTTTGGTTCACAAAGGTGGTTCAAAAATTGTTTGGACCTCTTGAGAGAATATGTAACAGCCCAAACTCTTAAGCACCAAGATATTATCCGCTTTGGCCTAAAAGACCTCATGGTTTTGCCCTCAGAAAATAACTTCCCATTAGGTTACTTATCTTGGGAGTTCTCCCACTTGAGCACGATTAAATTTAGAGTTCTTCGGTACGCCTAAATGTCGGACAAACTCGACACTATTTAAAACACGCCCAAACGAACATGAGAACCTGTTCATATGGGATGGTGTTGCAGGAACTCCTGTAGGGAAGCATGGGCATGATGACTAAGCCCACCTAGGCGAGTGAGCTGAACCGAGCCCAAGAAGGAGGTGTTTGGGCACGCCTAATTGCCAAACAAGCCCGTGCATAAACATTCCAATCGACTGCAGATTGACTTTGGATGTGCCCAAGTAGGTAATATAAAACAGGTATGCACACCACAATCAACTATATCATATCTCAAGCCTATGCATGGCTTGCTTTTGCTTGATTGCTGTGATCAAACCCCGATGCTAACATAGATCACAAACTCATAAGATAACATTTCAGTCGGTGGAACCCCTGAAAAGATTTATACATGCCAAATGTATTTCCACATAAACAAGTTGTAATATTATTAATATGAATATCAGAAATCATGTTCCAAAAAAGATAAAATCGTTCTATTATCTTTGCTGTATCATACAAAAAATGAAGATGCGGAGCTAACTAATTAAAAATTTCTCACCTTATTTACAGGTCCAACACAAAGATATCGAGTACTTTCATCTTCGTAATGAATGTGTTGCATTGCGGTGCTCAGTGCCTTTGGACGAAGTTTGTTAAAAGGCCAAAATTCAATTATCTTCTCAACTTTGCTCAAAAATGCCCATCCAAAATCTTGTATTAAAGAGTGTTTCACATATAAGTCCTCCTGCACATATTCAAAGCAAAATAATATTATAGCTGCAGCATCACATTCAAATCTTGAAAACGGCGACCAGATGGCGGTTTTGGCTCCCTTTATTGGGTTTATGAAGTGTCTTTTCAAAACATAAATTGCAATATTTCTGATGATGTTGGTTGATCATGTCAATGAGGATCCTTGATCACAACAGAACGACTTTCAAACTTCTAGAACGGTTCCAGATGTGGCCGAATTGGCTTTTGTTGCCTCTCAAACATCTTAAGATATCAATGTAGGGTTAAATGCATCCCCTAACCAAGTTGATATTTTGATTATGCTTTCTGATGAATCGATTGAACCTACTAATGTCAACAATATGGCTCCAATTATAGTGAACTCTGAGACTATTTCTACTGTTAACAATAATGCTAATGCTGCTCTACTAATAAAGAAATCCTTTTCCAACATTCTAATGATGAGCGTATGACTAGATCTAAGTCCAAACCTAAGGACCTAAATGGGGATACTAGCAGGTCTTTATGAATATTTTATACTGGAATATAGTTGCACCTTTTCATAAACATATTTAATCTTATAGCTTTGGAGTAAAAAGTCTCTATTGCTGCTATTAGTAAACCAAAGATTACTTTTATGAAAAGTCAAAATATTTGTAAACTTAAGAAATTTGAAACTAGTATTGCTAATGTCTCTAATAAGATCTAGGTCTTTTGGAAAAAAGATTGGCATCTAATATGATCAAACAGATTGACCAGGTCATGCATGTTAAAATTAATAATCATTCTCTTGAATATTTTGTAACTTTTGTCTATGGGGGTCCTACTATATCTGATGGATCCAAACTTTGGGATTTTATGAGAGAATGCTTTAATAAACCTTAGATTGTTGGCAGGAATTTTAATGTTGTTCTTCATAAACACGAGTACAAAGGTTACTCTCAATCTCAGTCTCTTTCAACAAACGCTTTTAATTCAACCATAATTGACTGTGTGCTTGATGATTTTAAATATGTTGGTGCCAATTTTATCTGGTCCAATAGTAGAAAATTCGCTAGATTAGATAGATTCTTAATCACAATGTCTGGATTATTGAATTCCAAAAATTTTACAACTTTACATATAATTCTACTGTCTCTGATCACAAGCTCCTTATCTTCAAGGCATGGGCTGAACCACAACAAATCCCAAGCCTTTCAGATTTGAAAATTTCTGACTTCAAAAGAAAGGAATATGAGGATATTGTATTTAATTATTAGAAAGAACCTATTGAATGTTATGGTATGATCCATTTTGCCTAAACTCAAAGTTTTGAGAAAAATTCCCTTTATCTTGATCAAAAATTCTATTGGTAATATTTTTGCCAATCTCATCTAGCAGAAAGAGATTCTCTCTAACATGGAAAACATATATGAAGAGACACCCACGAATGCCAAGAAAGAAGCTTTCTCGAGAGCAAGAGCTAATATTATTCAAATTTATATGATATAGAAATATTTTTGAAACAAAAATATAGTTTAAATTAGAAAGTTCAATTAAAGCAAAACACTAAATTTTATCACAATATGGTCAACAAAAGATGTCATATTAAAAAATTGATAAAATCATATCTCTAGAAGAAACTCATATTTTTGAAGTTGAACAAATTGCTAACTCAAATATTGACTATTTCATGGAGCTTTTATAGCAAACCAAGAAATAATATTAATACATTTACATTATATCCCCCTCCTAAATTTGTGGATAACCAAATTAACTTGGAACTAAACACCTAACCCTATGAGATAATTTAGCTAGTTATCAAGTCCTTTAAAGATAAGGCCTAGATAGATTTCGACTTCAATTCTACAAAAACTTTTGGCACATTATCAAAAAAGAGTTCTGCAATGTGATTAATTTTTATTTTGTGAGACCAGTATTCCAAAATATTTCACCCACATGGGCATTGCTCTTAGCCCTAAACTTAATACTTGCAAATGGTGAAATAATTTTAGACCAATTAGCCTTTGTTCGGTGTTTAATAGAATCATATCTAAGATCTTAGTGGTAAGGCTTAAGTATATCCTTCGTGACCTAATTGATATTAGCCAAAGTAGATTCGTCCCTCGCAGAAACATTAAGAACGCCATTCTTGCTTCCCAAGAACTCATTCACAACTTACATAGAAAATAATGGTGGCACAATCTTGCTCTTAAGATTGACTTAAGAAAAATCTAATGATAGACTCAATTGGAACTTCCTTTTAAACTCACTTAAATCTTTTGGCTTCAATAACACATTCATTCATAACATTACTAGTCCATTGGTAATGTGTTGTACTCAATAATAATTATGGCTTTCCTCGTGGCTTTTTCAAATCTCAAAAAGGTTCTAAACAAGATGATCCCTTATCCCCGTTCTTTTTATGGCCATGGATTATTGGTCGAAAAGCATCAATCTCATAATTATGATTGACCAAAGTCTTGGATTTAACTTGGATGAAAGGAGGGAGTATATTATCACTCACATAGCTTATGCACAAGATATGATTATCTTTACAAATGTGAATAAAAATCCATCACAAAATTTAAAGCCTCCTCTTAACTTTGCAAAATGATATAGGCTTGAACATAACATAAAGCAAATCTCATTTCTTTATAAATAACAAATGATCAATTATGTTGGTTAACTTCATGTCAAAGGAATTTATGTTTAAAAGGGGTAAATTCCCTATGATGTACTTAGGAATTCTTATTTTATGGGCATAATAAAAATGACCACTATAAATTCTTGAAAAGATTCACATTTGCAATAGAGGATGGGAGCTCAAATTTTTAAATTATCCAGGTGGGAGGTTAACTCTCATCAAATATGTTTCAAACACTCCCAATTTAGTGGCTCGAGGTTGTCTTCCACACAAAAAGGATCTACAAGTATGTTAAAATCCTTCTTAACAAATTCCTTTTGGTTCACAAAGGTGGTTCAAAAATTGTTTGGACCTCTTGAGAGAATATGTAACAGCCCAAACTCTTAAGCACCAAGATATTATCCGCTTTGGCCTAAAAGACCTCATGGTTTTGCCCTCAGAAAATAACTTCCCATTAGGTTACTTATCTTGGGAGTTCTCCCACTTGAGCACGATTAAATTTAGAGTTCTTATCAGGAACTTCACCGTTATTTGAAAAGGTGACTCAATGTTAATAGTTTCACTTATTATTACTTAAGTGGGTCTTTACAATCTCCCCAACTTAAGTAACTGATATCCTCATTAGTATTCATACATAAATATAAGAGCCATCCATTGGGTAGATAGGATTAGAGGTGGCCCCTATAGGCTCAACCACAATCATGTAGCACCTTAACCATCATGAGTTCTAGAGGCTACTCACATGAAGTGATACTTTGCCCTGTATAACACTTAGCTCCTATATGACACCTTATGGCCTGCTCTGATACCATTTATAATAGCCCAAACTCTTAAGCACCAATATATTATCCACTTTGGCCTAAAAGGCATCACTATTTTACCCTTAGAAGAAAACTTTTTAGCAGGTCACCCATCCTGGGAGTGCTCCCACTTGAGCACGCTTAACCTTGGAGTTCTTATCAGGAACTCCACCATTATCTGAAAGTGCGCCTCAATATTTAAGAGTTTTACTTATTACTACTTAAGTGGGTCTTTACACAATATCTCCTTCCCCATTAATGATGATGATCTTGGGATTAGAAACCTTAAAGATATTCTCACTTAGCTTTCTCTTTAACTATGGTGGTCTTAGAACTCAAATCTCCATCTAAACCAATCTTCTTAAGGTTAAGTATTGTGCAACCAAACATCCATTTGATATTAAACCCAACATGAGTGATTCTTCTACTTGGAAATGCATGCTTGATTTTAATGATACCATAAAAAATTAGATTTTTTGGGAGCATGTATGACCCCTCTAGCTCTTTTTGTATGAAGTCTAAATTTAGGGTTGCTTTGTGATAAATCAGAACTCACCACTATTGATTCATAACACTATGGCATCTTTAGGTCACTCGTAACCATGGAAAATACAATAGTAAAAACTAGATCACAGGAAAATCAAGCTTCGTGTGCTGGATGACATCTCTGCTTACAACTTTAATTGGAGAGGTATTGATCATTTGAAATTGTGCCATTTATATCCAACCTTTGGTTGGTCCAGCATGGTACGTGAGTACTTTTGAGATTTTGAAAATTAGTAGCTTCTATTGGTTTGATATTCTGATATGTGCTTTATTAAGTTACATGTGCATAGTTTGTTGATTTAGTTTGACCCTATTAGTATGATCTACTGGTACCTGGTTGGAGCAGTTTACTCTGATGCTATACAAGTTATTTTAGGTACCTATTGGTTAATTGGCTTTACAATCTATTTAAAGTATGTGTTAGTAAGTTTAATGTGATCCTAGTTGATGTCATTCATGACACCAGCAATGCTTCTATGGTTTCATTTATATTTAGGGCAGCTTCAATCCACAAAGATTTATTTTTGAATTCTAGCATGGTCTGGCAATCCTTATATACAAAGTTTGCATACTTGCTCTTGATCTTTCAATCTTACCTGAGCCAGCTTATTGCTTTATCTCTGTTAGCTGGTGTAGGCACAACCCTTCATGTGTTAATAGTTCCCATGTCGGGATAATTTATAATGTCCTTGTGCTATGTTAACAGTTTTATGAGAGCACATCCTGGTGGTCTTGAATTCTTACAATCATTTCTTTATCATACTGACTTACTTTTAGATTATGATGGTTGTTTACATATTTTCCCAATTATAATGAGTTTCTTGTAGGAATTCTTCTTCATAATAGCGATTAGTGTCCCTGGATGGCGATCTCTGAATATCAATTCTGAGATTCGTGAGGCTAATCCCCAAGATAGACAACGTCTACCTCTGTCTTTTATTTGTCAATTGTGTTTTAGGCGGGGCTTGGCGTCAAATGGTAAGTTGTAGTTGCAAAACTAATGGGCCCAAGATCGAAGGGATCATCACCTACTTAGAAGACTGTTTGGAGTGCTTTGACCGCTCTGAATTTGCATGTTGATCTTCAACATTGAATGTGTTAATTCTAGATGGCAGTGGAGGTCGGGGGAGGCTCACTGGAATGTCGATAGATTCTAACGGTATGGAGATTATCAGGTAAGACAATTTCTTCATTTGAGGATTGGATGGCATAATTTGGGATTGACTGTTTTCAGTTTGCGAGTTTGTGTTTGAACTGGTATTGTTTATTTTTTGCTATTGTTCATGTGTGGTTCTACTTTTTTCTATCTGTATTACCTTTTAGAAACAAACTCGGGTCTAACGTCAATTAATATGTCTTCTTTTTCTAAACAAAATTGAAAGCTTTATTGCAGTTAAAAGTATATGAGTATACCAAAGGGGCCCAATCTTAAGCAGAAAAAAAAAGAACATCGATACACTGGATAGAAATTTAACCAGAATATAAAAAATAGGGGTAGAAAGTGCACTAAGCTTCATATAGTCTATATAAAACAAACTAAAAAAGACAAAACAATCAACAAATCACACTCTAAACAACAACTAAATAGAGCAGTAAGATCTTGACCATTAGAGACCAACATTCGACAACAAGCTTGAGGATTATGTTAAAATTTGGGAGCTTTGGTGCAGCAAATATAAATTCTTTTTAAGAGTTATTTTGAAAAGGTGTGTTTTTTTGAAGAGGTGTTTTGAAGATGTGTGTTTTAATTAAAAATCTAATTTTATCTCTATCCTTTAGTGTGTTGTTGGTCGCTCTTATTTTTTTTTGAAGAAAAGAAGAATCTACCAAAGGGTTAGTAAGAGTTTGTAAAAGCCCTAAGCTATTATAATCTCCTCTAAAAATAGTTAAAATTTTTTTTTGTTCTCCTCTTCATGAAAGTAGGTGCTAGCACTAACTACGTATATCTTTTGTTGTGACTGTGTGTTTGATTGCATGTGAGATTTTCTTTGTTTTTATTTGGTTTACTCAAGAATTACTCATGTATTGTTCCACATTATTTGGTCGAATTGAACCCTATCGATCCTAACAAGTGGTATCAGAGAGAGGTTTGCTTGAGGGTTTTTGTGTTTAAGTTTTCAAAGGCAAGGAGAAAGACATGGCTTAAGGAGGAGAAGAGATTGTAGGAACTTCATCGTCATCCGTGGTGGAGAGTTCTCTCCACTAAGTTGTGACACATTCGACAAAAATAGATGTTGTTAAGTTTGATTGGAAGAACAATTTTGGCATGTGGCGGCACGAGGTGACATATGCACTGTGTGCCTTGTATTTGGAGGATGTTCTTGATGGCGAGGAAAAACCGGAAGAAATTTCAGAGAGGGATTGGATCAAGATGAACCGCAGTGCATGCGACTTGATCCAAAATTGCTTGACTTAGGAGATTAAATATGGAGTAATGACTGAAACATCAGCGTGGAAGTTGTGGAAATTCTTGGAAGCCAAGTATCTAATAAAGAGCATGGAGAACTGACTCCACATGAAAAGGCGACTCTACATGTTTTAAATGAGAAGGGGAATTTCTATAGAAGAGCACCTAAATGATTTCACAAAATTATTGGCAAATTGCTGAATTTGGATGAGATAGTGGAGCATGAAGATAAGACCTTGTTATCGTTGAACTCATTGCGATATGAGTGATATACCCGGAATTTATAACAAAAATATAGTGTTAAAATATTCATATAATTGTAGAAAACAGATTGCATGGGCTAAATTACCAGATTCTGGGACAAATCCGTTGCCGCAGCGCGCCATGGCGGCCCTTTAAAAACGTCTTACCTGGAAGCAGAACTGCAGACCTGGAGCAAGACCGCTATAGCACGCCATGGTCCGCCGTAGCGCGCCACAGCGGCATATCGATAAGGATAAATTTAAACTATATAAACGAGTAATTGAACAGTGATCCTGCAACTTTTTTCGCTGTAGTGCGCCACAACGGGTAAATTTTCATTTTATAAAACTATAGCTGAACTAACTGAACAGTGATCCTGCAAGTTTTTTTTGCTGTAGCACGCCTCAACGCGCCACAGCGGGTAAATCTTTATTTTATTAAATTATAGTTGAACTAATTGAACAGTGACTCTGCAAGTTTTTTTCGCTGTAGCGCGCCATAACAGATAAAATTTTATTTTATAAAACTATAGTTTATAACTAATTGAATAGTGATCCCACAAGTTTTTTTGCTGTAGTGCACCACAGCGTGCCACAGCGTACGCTGCAATGACCGAATGAAAAAGACACTAACTTACATGCAGGAAAAGCATTTGGAGCACTGCTGCTACAGCGCGCCGCAGCAGAACAGAATTTTGAACGCGGTTGCCGCAGCACGCCGCAGCGGAACAGTATTTGGAACGCTGCTGCCGCAGCGCGTCGGAACGGACAGTTCAAAAATGTCAAAAATAGCAATTAAGGCAGTATGGGGAAGGCCACAAAATGTGATATTTTGAGTTCCCCAGCCTCTTGAAAACAAATGACTTAATCCTTGCTGAATCCCAACAGGTTGAATTAAATAAAAAATATTAAAATGGATTAGATTAAAGTCAAGGAAAAGGAAAGTCACACATATAAAGTTTTGAGGCTGAGTGCATCCCTATTTAAGGGCTAATCTCAGACTTTGAAAGGGTTCCAACTTTTGTTATTCAAAGACCATAAAAAGAAGGGTTGTAGGAAGAAAAAAAATGAGAACTCTCCAAGGGGAAGAGATAACCAAGAATAAGAAGAAAGGAAAGACAGCAAGGAACGAAGGGTAGAGCTTCAAGAGGACAACGCAGGAAAAGTAGAGAGAACCCCAGAAAACCTCCAGGTGATTCCTTGTATTTCTCCTAAACTCCTTTGATTTATTTCTTACCGTGAACTGATGGCGATGTTCACTTTTTTTGCACGTATGTTCTTTCTTGCTTAGTAATGGAAGGCTAAAAACTCCTTAGAGAGGGTTGAGATGTAGTTATAAAATTATGTAAGGGATAATTGGTGTATGATGGCATTGTTTGAATGTAATAAAAAACTATTTTTATTGTTAAATTTAATATTGAAATGAATGCTTAGATGAACTGAAATCTAAATCATTTTAGTTAAAAGAGCTTGTATTCCAATGTTAATCAATTGGGTAAGAGCAAGGAAGGTAGTGCGAGTAGAGTTGAGAATTACGTGACAGAATTCTCAAAGCTCACTTGCACCCTCTTTTAATAGCTCTCCCAAAAGATTGACGCTTGAGAACCAAGTTCTCCATTAACCTTGCTCTGCTGCTCAACAAAGTAGAAGGGATGAGAGGACATTGGGAACTTCAATGGATGATGTGACATAATCAATTGACCCAATGCATCCTCCCATCTAGCTAAACTACGTGTGAAGTGCATGACGCATGGTAAATGGAATCTTGCTTGTGAGATCATCTGAAATAAGAGATATCTTTTGGTAATATAGACATAGGAAGTCAAAATCAAATTAAGGAAACTGGATCTCATAAGAGTTTATGTGCTAGTAAACTAAGGTATACATTCAACAATGAAGTTGTAGTATCAACCCTTGCAATTATTACAATGAACTCTCAACTCTCTCCTTTTTAATCAAATCGTATCTTTACTCAAGATCTTGTGTATCGCTAATTAGGAACCAACAAAAATCAACCAAAATTTTCATCTAAACATTAGTGAAAGAAAATACAACTTGGTACCAGAACACCTGTTCCCTGACATTTCGACTAAGAATATCATTTATATATTTCTCTTCACTTATTGTATAATGTGCATTTATTCATGCTAGAGCTGATTTCTTTTGATATTATAGAGTTTGATATGAATTTTTGATTAATAGTGCTTGTGATTGATCTCATATCGTTAACTTGGTTTTGTTACAATGGTTATTTCAATTCCAGCCACTATCTTGTCCAACGATTAAACTTCTATAATTACTCCATCTCTGCTTTAAACTTTAACTATCGAACTTGACTTCCATTTACCTCAGCTGAGCGTCCTAATGCAAAAAAACTAGGGCTTGATGTTAATATTCCTTGAGAAGGTTTTAGAGTAGGACTTCCTTTTTGGATCTAAAATCACTGTTTATGGTTGCATTTTCGGCTTAATCATGAACCCAAGATGCTTGAGCTGTGATTCCCACCGTGCCCTAGAATTTGACGTGGCACATTCGTGATGTTCCAGCGCCTAAGTAAATTAACTAATTAGGGGTTTTGTGATTATCATAAACTATTAAATATAGTTTAAGAGATTATTTTATGATTTTCATTTTATTACAAAAATATAAAATACTCATCAAAGACATGTGATATTATATACCATTTTGATTACAAAAATGAGTAGATTAATATTATGCAATTTAATTTCTATTAATATCAATATTTTAATTAGTCAAAATTTAAGATTAATTAATTAATTACAAATTAACTTCATCATTTTATATGACATAATTTAATCATTTAATGTCCAAATTAAATGATCAAATAGTCAATTTCACTCACAAAAATATGAGGAATAATAATATAAAATCAAATTTAATATTTGAATCATAATTTTCTTAATCACTTTTTAACCATAATTAGGAGTCATTAAACCCTAATTTTCTAAAGTTATCCAAAATTGACATACTTAGTGTCATTTTTCTCATGATATAAGGATTGCATTTATATATAAATTATTTCATTGGACAATAATTTATGAATTTTAGGTTTTTGACTCTTACTTAGTGTTATTATGATTATTCTAAATTTCTAGATATCATGCTTTAGGTTTTATAAAATTCTAAGATATCTAATATGTCACATTTATTATATCCCTTATTAAACTAGATTTTATTTATATGAGCTTAGTTCTCAATTTTCTAATTATGTGAATTAATTGCCAAGTGCTTAATTCACATTTCAACCATAAAGTAGAAACTCTATGATTAATTTGCAAATTGAATTATAGTTGATCTCTAAATCTATTTAGTTATACCCATTGAGTGTAGATAGATTCAATGCCTTTGTATTGGTAGATTAATAAATCAACTAGATCTAGTTTAGTGACTAGATTAGAATTTAGTTCATTCACACTAACCCTTAAAGCCTCCTCTTGAATATTCTAAGGGCTAGTATTAGAAATCCTAAGTCACTTAAGGTAATTTAGGAATCCTATTGAGTTCCTTAAATATCAACTATTAGAATACTTAAAACTTGTAGTTCTTAAGTCCTATTAATTACTTACCTTAAACCTTATAATTTTTTATAACTTAGCTAGATTAATACTTGATTGATTATATCATTCAAACTATAACCTAGCTAGTGAACCCTAGTAAATTTTAGTGAACTTATGTTAACTTCTAATTTCTTAAGTTAGATACTTTCTTTACCTTTATCTTTTCCTATTAGACATCTAAGCCTTGATTTAATTATATAATAAAATCTTATAGTTTAGGATGTGAACAAGATCTAATTTCTAATATTATTAATTATACTTATAAATTATTTTATCATATCATACTAATTAAATTGGATCTACTACTTTCAAAACCCCAACTACTATTATTCATAAAATTAACTTGAGATCAATATCTCAAAGTTAATTGGGAGCTCAATTAGCTCCAATCATTAAGTAGATAATTAAAATTAGATAACTTTAGATATCAATTAGTTGCAATTATTGAATTTCCCTTGAATGTTTGCTTAGCTTTGAGCCTTATTCACTTGAATCATTCATATAATATATTGTGCATGAATAAAACTTTCATATTAAAAGTTAATAGGGGTTTATATGATGGATCAGTCTAGGGCAGGTTGAAAATGGAGTAATAAGGAGACCTCACATTCTCAAAGGGTGAAAGTGAGTGTTTTAGGATTTGACCCTGCTTTTATTTAGTTGTTAAACAGACGTGTTTAACTCCTCATTTCATTCTGAATATGCCCACAGAATGAGCACAGATTAAAGTAACTTCCATTAATTAACATGTGAGATCTTCTTCAATCTTATAGATTGTTAAGTCACAATAGCTTTTAGCTATGTTACTTTCCATAGTTCTAAACTATGTAAACCTTAGACTAATAGTCTAAGATATTCCTTCAATTTCATTACTATAGCTATGTTACAGTGAATGTTGTAAAATTACATTTAAATGCTTCATTGTTTCTTTTCCTTACTTAGCATAATTCATTTGAACATATACATGCTTTATTTCAATTATTTTCATATGCACATTAATTTATTTCTAGCCTATTTAAGATATTTTTACCATTATTCTATTTGCAGGCTAGGATGTATAGTTAAGTGAGTATTCTAACTCACTTTGTTTTTCTTACTTACTTTTTCTCACTTATATGCTTACTATATTGCACCCATGCTTGTGCTTACTTTGTAACTAGAAAGTGATATCCAATTATAATAATAACATGTTTAGCCAATCTTAAATTTTGATTAATTAAAATATTGATATTAACTGTTTAGTCTAATCAGATTTTTTATTTCTTGATTTTGCCCTATCACATTTAAATGCCAAAATGTGATAGATCAGGTGCATTTGGAGGCTAGTAGAGCTGGACCAAGTGCTAAAAATTAATTACTTCTGCCTATCATATACTAAACTATATAGCTTAATATAATTTATAAGTGAGCTATCAATTTCATTCTTTCCTTTAAGTTTACTGTTAGTTTGTAATAAATATTGTTTACTTTATTTTTTTTCTATACTTTATTGGAGCTTAGATTATATTTAAATGCTTGTGATGAATGAATGGATATATGTATTGGAATGTATGAATGATTACAAATGGATAAAAATTAATATTAATTAAATCATTAGTTACATATCTACCTAGGATGTTAATTGTAAATTAGTTTCTTATTTAAGTTGAGAAGCTTTTCTTTATCTACATGTATGTAATGAATGCTTGTGAATTGAGTATACCTTAGGATAGATAATTATTACACATATAATTTTCTCCCTTTTAAACTTGTAGAATTGGAAATAAGCAATCCTATATAATGGATTGAGCTCTATTTTAGAATTGGACATGAGCAATCTTATGTAATGGATTGAACTCTATTTTAAAATTAGAAATGAGCAATCCTATATAATGGATTGAACTCTATACTAGAATTGGAGCTAAAATGGATTGATTACATATTAGTTTAAGTTATTTTCCTTTCAAATTATAACTTCCATTGAAATGGAAGTCTTGCATGTCTACTTTGTAGGTGTTTCCTTAGCCATATACAAAGGAGATTCTACTGAAATTTTTAAGAATTTTTGGACTTAAAAATTTTGTTGAAAAATGTAGACTTATAACTTATATACCAAATACTCAATAAATATATAAAATTTCATATCTAAGATTGAATGTATTCATTTCAATTATTTTAAATTACAATCTCATGTCTCCTTACACATATCACATGCTTAATTGTATTTCATTCTGACTTATAAATTCATGTGTTGTATCTTCATTTATAAATCACTTAATACCATTCGTAAATTCCCTTCCATCTTAACTTAAGACCCTCTTCTAAATCCTTGACCAAATATAATATCTAATGATTTGGATTAGTTTTCTATTAATCTAGTATTACATATTATGGTGACGTATCAATATTGAGTTAAGTTATTCTTAATATTGGGGTCGTCACACTGCCCAAAGTTGAAAGACAAGTAGCGGACGAGTGTATCTTCCGAGGCTAAGGCAAATGTGATTCAGAATATAGTGGAGGGTTCAGACTCATATGTATCTCTTATTACTATTTCTATGGGTCTAGTAGCTGACAGCTCTAGTTGGATTATGGATACTGGTACAACGTATCATATTTGTTCTCAGAAGGATTGGCTTTGCTCGTATGGAGAAACGGACAGTGGTGCTATCACAATGGGGAAATGTGCCGGATTGCAGGGGTTGGAAGTGTGCTGAGTAGGATGCATGCAGGAACAGTCTAAGAGCTGAAAGAAGTCAGACATGTACCAGAGATTATGAATAACCTACTGTCTATTAGAGCCTTAAAAGCTAAGTGCTTTAAGGTGGTGATTGATGCAGGGGTCCTAAAGATCGGTAAGGGTGCTATGACTTATCTGAGATGAGTCAGACAATAGAATCTCTACTACCTGTAGGGTAGCATAGTGACAAGTTCAGTAGTTTTGGCTGAAGACTCTGAAGATGCCATGACATTATGGCATATGAGGCTAGCACATGTAAGGGAACCTTTACTGAGAGCATTGGAGAAGGATGGACTCAATAATGGTATGAATTCTTACAAACTACAATTTTGTGAATATTGTATTTTTGGTAAAAAAATATGCAAGCCCTTTGGTGTTGGCCTCCACAACACCAAAGATATATTAGAATATATACACACAGATGTTTGGGGACCAATGAAGACTGCATCATTCAATTGTAGAAGATTATTTGTCTTTTTATAAATGATTACTCCAGGTTTGTATGGGTGTACAATTTGAAGAGCAAAGCAAATATACTGGAGATTTTCATAAACTGGAAGAAGATGGTGGAGAATCAAATAGGTAAGAGAATCAAGATGATCCGATCGGACAATGACAGAGAATTTACATCTGATTCTTTTGCAAAGGAATGTCAAGATTCAGGAATAGAATGCCACTTCACAGTAAGAGAGATACCGCAGTAGAACGGGGTAGCAGAGCGAATGAACCATACCTTGGTGGAAAAGGTGCGGTGTATATTGTTTAATACTAGGTTGGAGAGAGTATATTGGGCGAAGGCCCTAGATTATCCATGCTACTTTGTGAACCGTCTACCATCTACAACACAAAACAAGAAGACTCTAATCGAATTATGGTATGGACATCCACTACAGATTATGATCAACTAAATATCTTAGGTAGCCCGGCTACTATCATGTAAGGAATGATAAGCTCAAACCATGGGCTAAGAATGCAATCTTTTTGGGCTTTCGGTGTGGAGTAAAGGGTTACAAATTGTATGATCCAATTGACAAAAGGATCATGGTGAGCAAAGATGTCACCTTTGATGAAGAGTCTTTCTTGAGATTAAGGAGTTCTCATCAGATGTAGGATAATATAGAGACTCCTACAAGAAGGCATGTAGTGGGCTTTGATGCCACCCCATTTGTTCCACAAAGAATTTCTCATCACATCGAGGATACTCCTATAGATGAAGACCACATTGGTGATGATGAAGAACAAACTGATATTGATGGTGAGATTATAGTTCATAAGTCAATTACTAGAGATAGACCCAGAAGTAATGCACCTCAGCAGCCGGCCCGGCTTAGAGACTACGTCACATATGCATTGTCCATATTTGAGGATGTGGTTCCCTCTCATTACAAAGAAGCGGTGATGGGCTTAGAAGAAAAATTATGTAAGCAGTAAATGGATGAAGAGATGGAATCTCTTCATAAGAATGTAGTGTGGAGGTTAGAGAAACTCCCTTCAAGAAGAAAGGCGATTGGGTGCAAGTTGGTGTATGCAAAAAAGGATGGTTCCTTAGTAGCTGATGTGCGCTACAAAGCAAGATTAGTGGCCAAGGGCTTTAATCAAAAGGAAGGGTTGATTATGATGAAGTATTCTCCCTAGTTGTTAAACACTCATTGATCTGTGTGCTTCTAGCTTTGGTGGCACAGTTTGATTTGTTGCTTGAGTAGTTTGATGTTAAAACAGCATTCCTGCATGGAGAACTTGAAGAGGAGATCTTTATTGCGTATCCCCAGGGTACATTGAGCCAGGAAACTGGATAAGTCTCTATATGGGCTAAGGAAATCACTAAGGCAATGGTACAAAAAATTTGATCAGTTCATGCAAAAAGAGGAGTACCAAAGAAGCCAGTTTGATCATTGTGTTTATTTTAAGAGATTGCCTCAAGGTAACTTCATTTACTCATTATTATATGTTGATGACATCAGATAAAGATGGATCACATGAAAGATCAACTGTTAAAGAACTTTAAAATGAAGAACTTGGGAGAGACAAAGAAAATTTTGGAAATAAAAATCTGTAGGGATAGAACAGCAGGGAAGATTTAACTTACCCTAAAAGGGGGTATTTGGATAAGGTGCTAAGGAGGTTTAGAATTGAAGATACTACAAGGTTTGTGAGTATACCTTTAGCACCTCACTTTCACTTATCTGTAGAGCAATGTCCAAAGACAAATCTTAAAAAAGAAAAAATGCACATTGTGCCATATTCTAGTGCAGTTGGGAGCTTTATGTATGCCATGGTTTACACTAGACCAAATTTGGCTTAAGCTATTGGAGTTGTGAGCCTGATACTTGCACAATCTGAGGAAAGAGCACTAGCAAGCAGTGATGAGGATTTTTCAGTATCTGAAAGGTACAAGTGGTGTTGGTTTATTTTTTCAGAAGCAGTTGTCAATAGCTGACTTATGCATTGGATATGTGGACTCCAACTATGCCAGAGATTTGGATCGAAGATGATCAACAACTGGCTATGTATTCACTCTAGCAAGAGGTCCAGTAGGGTGGAGGTCAGCACTTCAGTCTACAGTTGCCCTATCAATGACAGAAGCTAAATATATGGTAGTTACCGAAGCATTCAGGAAGTTATTTGGATAAAAGGCTTGCTAGAAGATTTGGGTGCAAAGCAAAAGGAGGTAGTGATACATTGTGATAGCCAGAGCGCTATATTTTTGGCTACAAATCCAGTGTGTCACGCTCGTACAAAACATATTGATGTCCGAGACCATTTCGTTTGAGACCATTTCGCTCGAGTTGCTATTAAAGAAGGTGAGATTTTACTGGAGAAGATCGACACTAAAGATAATCTTGTATATATGATGACAAAGGTGCTCACAGTTCAAAAATTTACCAATTGCAAAACCTTGGTGAATTTGGAGAAGCATTAATTGGTTTCTCATTTGTTGGAACTATGGACTGACAACCAAGTTGGTGCAGCTGCATTAATAGAAAACTTAAAGGAGTCAGTTGTCATGTGGAACATATGAAATATGAGGTGGAGATTGTTAAAATATGAGAGCTTTGGTGCAGCAAATATAAATATTTTTGAAGAGGTGTTTGAAAAGGTGTGTTGTTTTGAAGAAGTGTTTAGAAGAGGTATGTTTTAATTAAAAATCTAATTTTATCGCCATCACTTAGTGTGTTATTGGTTGCTCTTAATTTATTTTGACCAAAAGAAGAATCTCCATAAGAGTTAGTAAGTGTTTGCAAAAGCCCAAAACTATTGTAATCTCCTCTAAAAATAGTGAAACTATTTTTTGTTCTCCTCCCCATGGACGTAGGTGTAACAACCCTAATTATTACTCTGACTATATCTAGATTAATTAAGCTAAACTAAGCTTTGACTTTGATTTCATTAGACTCAATAGATCATTTAAACCTAATCTTAGAAGTTTGAAATCAATCGGAGCTCATTTGAGCATTTTAGTATTTTTGCCTATTTTTGGATCCTAAAAATTAGCTAATTTAATTTGATCTCCAAATTAAAATCTAATTGCATTTTTGAATTCCTTATGCCCTAATTAACTAAGAGTGAATTTTTAGAAAATTTTTGGAGCTCATTTAAGTCATAAATTAGATTTAATAATTATAAGGAATTATTATTAATTAATTAAAGGATTTAAGTATTTATTTTATTAATAATATTAATTCATTAGGACATGATTCGCTATTGGGAATGAGGCAGATGCGGGGTCCCGATAGCGGCTCAACTAATCTAGCCAGCGGATGCTTTTGCGTGAATCGCGATGCTAGATCGAACAACGCTTATTTATATCACCAAGATCTGATGTCACCCATCAGATTGAGTAGCCGATCCAATGACCAATGGCACTGCCCGCAGTTCTGTTATCCTAGATCTTCATCAGGCTATCAAACCTCAACGGTCTTAGGATCAGATGACTGCCAGTGTATCAACCCTGTTCACCTTCGTCTCGGCACGATTTCGCTGGCCCGACAGGAAAGATCCTCTCACTCCCACCAGGTTAGCTTTGTCTACCACTCCTATGCCTTACCCCATAGACCGTTAGGATCCTCAGCGCTTGTGGCCTGAACCCCCGGGGCGATTCAGGATGGCCATGCCATTCCAATTGAGGCATGCTGATGGTACCTCTTGGCCTCGAGCCTGAACTTCGAGCCTCTGCATTGGTGCCATGCCCTAAACTCCCCCAAGTCTTATAAAAATACTCCTGGGATATCACAGTGAGCCCCTTTGCTCATTGTGATACTCTCCTTATCTCAGCCAGAGCTTCTGGAGCTCCAGTCAATCTCGGTGATCCCCGCAGCTACGAACTGCTGATTGAAGGTTGCGGTCTAGTGTTCAAACCCCCTTGCTGAGCCTCTGCAATCACCTGGAAGCTTCTGAGGTCTTCATTTTGCCTTAGTTGCAGTCGTTCTCCAATTTCAGGTACAGCCTTTGACCTTACCCTGTCGAGTTGGATTCAGCTCGACTCAATGTCAATTAAGCTCTAGATACTGTGCGAAGACCTCCCTTATAAGCATATATGAGTAATCAAAGTGCCAGTGGGAATTGGCAGTGAACCAGACTGTGAAACCACTGTCTGAGCATGCGCTGCCAAGTCCACCTTTGATTCACCACAGGCCGTAATGATCCCTCACTGTCTTTTGAGCCTCTAATTAATGCGTCATCTTCTGTTTAGTATTGTTGACTAGTAGCACTATTATGTTTGATCGAATCAATCAATTCGACTGGAATCGATAGATTCAATCTCATCTCACACCCGTGTTTAGCTTGAGTATCACTCCATTCATCATGACTTTCTCTAAGCCTCTATACTCAGCAAATTGCTCAGCCTTGGATCTATGATCGTGTGAGGATGATCCCCGGTTGGTGTCATTCCTTCTATGAAGAGAATTTCCTCTTCACAGATTTCCCTTAGGACTAGTTAAATTGAGCAGCACCCCAGCGATTCGGCACATCCCAGATGAGGGGTTCCTAGCTCAATTCAATGCGCCTTGAGCCACTGATGGTGTAGCCATTCAGATCCAGACTCGGCGTGGCTTGTGCAGCAGAAGATTTGTCTTTAGAAGGAAACCCTAGGGATCCCAGTGTCGGGGTATTTTGGCGCAGGGACGACACACAGTAAAGAGCCGAGTTGGACTCCGACCCACATGTTTTCGTTCCCGGGACAGCTTTTATTTAAGGGTTTTCTGAATTTAATTTTCTTAAGGAAATTAATTCAGAAAATCAAATCATATGGATTAATTAATTTAAAACATTAAAAATAATTATATTAAATAACTTTGGCTATACCTATCCAAATGGTATGATCCAATATACCATTTGAATCAAAAAATTACAAGGAATAATAATATGAAATAAAATCTAAGATCTAATAGTATGATTTTATAAAATTGTGTAATCCTTCTATGAGCTTAATTAATTCATAAATAATTCAATTATGTCCAAAAATTATAATTAAGGTCTCTAATTACTCATGAGACTATGGTGAACATATTTAAACTATTATAAATAATTTAACAGTCCTAATTTGATAATCACCTCTTAATCACCCTAATCTTGGATTAGTGAATTTAGCTTTAGCTAAACCTCTAATTTTGGAGATTTATGTTTCAATCACCTTCTTAAGTGCAGTAAAGCTTATATCTATGCTTGAATCATCTTAATAAACCTTAAATTATTTAATCACTTAATTTAGCTTTAATATGTGATTAGTACTAATTAAGTTAATACAAAATCAAATATTGAGTTGAGTGCTTCATTCATCTCATTAGCCAATATTAAGTCCTATTAAAACTGATTTGAATCAATTTGAATGCTAAATTCTCAAATTTTCAATCTTAGTCTTAAGAAAGGTATTTTGATCATTTTGACCAAAATATTGTCTAAGCACCCTTAAACCCTAGCATATTCAATGAAGTGATTATAACCAGTAACAAAATGCATTAACACCAATTGTGTAACTTTTAGGTCTAATGGATGAACCTAAATGCTTAAAGTCCTTAATCCTCTT
Organism: Gastrodia elata; assembly: GCA_016760335.1. NCBI lineage: Eukaryota > Viridiplantae > Streptophyta > Magnoliopsida > Asparagales > Orchidaceae > Gastrodia > Gastrodia elata. The sequence goes on from CM028681.1 coordinate 41,882,880, forward strand.
AAGGTCTCTTAATTAAGTTCCTTAATATCTTAAGAGTAATCTTAGACCTTCCATTCAGCCCTAATTAATGAACTTGGAGTTTATACATCTATTTAGTCTTAATTTTCTTCTCAAATTATTAATAACCTTAAAGAAATGCTTTGTGAGAATCTTAAGTTTAAATTATAGTTTAGATCTTAAGTGATCAAACCCTAGATCTTAGATCTAGATCCTTTGATCATCTGATCGAATTATAACCTCTTATTTGGAATTCCCTACTTGATTAATTGTTTAATTCTTTTGAAACCTCCTTGTGTGTGTAGGATTTATTCAACTTATAAAATAATGTGATTATTTATGAATTGAATATGAATATTAGATTCTTGTGTTCTTAATTGATTATTTTACCTTTTTATAATAAAATAATCCTTTCATTAAGATCTTAGCTTCTTGATCTTTCAGCTCATAAGATTTTCCACCTTTAGATTATGGTTGGGTGTGAACCTTAGATCCTTATTTGGATAGTACCTTGGATTCAGGATTTGAACCTCAAGTATGGAGTTTAAGTCAGAATCTCTACTCTAGATTAGTATGCTCAATATGTGGGTTGAGTGTTATGAAAACATTAAATTAAGTTATGGAATTATTTACTTTAATCCCTTATAGTCATCATCTGATTTTGGATTAGAACTTATTAAGTTCTAATGTTAACCTTAAAGTCATGAACTCTATTAAAAAACTTTGGCTATACCTATCCAAATTGTATGATCCCATATACCATTTGAATAAAAAAATTACAAGGAATAATAATATGAAATAAAATCTAAGATCTAATAGCTAGATTTTATAAAATTGCTTAATCCTTCTATGAGCTTAATTAATTCATAATTAATTCAACTAATGTCCAAAATTATAATTAAGGTCTCTAATTGCTCATGAGACTATGGAGAACCTATTTAAACTATTATAAATAATTTAGCAGTCCTGAATTTGATAATCACCTCTTAATCACCCTGATCTTGGATTAGTGAATTTAGCTTTAGTTAAACCTCTAATTTTGGAGATTTATGTTTCAATCACCTTCTTAAGTGCAGTAAATCTTATATTTAAGCTTGAATCATCTTAATAAACCTTAAATTATTTAATCACTTAATGTAGCTTTAATATGTGATTAGTACTAATTAAGTTAATACAAAATAAAATATTGAGTTGAGTGCTTCATTCATCTCATTAGCCAATATTAAGTCCATTAAAACCGATTTGAATCAATTTGAATGCTAAATTCTCAAATTTTCAATCTTAGTCTTAAGAAGGGTATTTTGATCATTTTGACCAAAATATTGTCTAAGCACCCTTAAACCCTAGCATATTCAATTAAGTGATTATAACCAGTAACAAAATGCATTAACACCAATTGTGTAACTTTTAGGTCTAATGGATGAACCTAAATGCTTAAAGTCCTTAATCATCTTAAGGTCTCTTAATTAAGTCCTTAGGATCTTAAGAGTAATCTTAGACCTTCCATTCAGCCCTGATGAATGAACTTAGAGTTTATACATCTATTTAGTCTTAATTTTCTTCTCAAATTGTTAATAACCTTAAAGAAATGCTTTGTGAGAATCTTAAGTTTAAATTGTAGTTTAGATCTTAAGTGATCAAACCCTAGATCTTAGATCTAGATCCTTTGATCATCTGATCGAATTATAACCTCTTATTTGGAATTCCTTACTTGATTAATTGTTTAATTCTTTTGAAACCTCCTTGTGTGTGTAGGATTTATTCAACTTATAGAATAATGTGATTATCATATTGATTGAATATGAATATTAGATTCTTGTGTTCTTAATTGGTTATTTTACCTTTTTATAATAAAATAATCTTTCATTAAGATCTTAGCTTCTTGATCTTTCAGCTCATAAGATTTTCCACCTTTAGATTATGGTTGGGTGTGAACCTTAGATCCTTATTTTGGATAGTACCTTGGATTCAGGATTTGAACCTCAAGTATGGAGTTTAAGTTCAGAATCTCTACTGTTGATTAGTATGCTCAATATGGGGGTTGAGTGTTATGAAAACATTAAATTAATTCATGGAATTATTTACTTTAATCCATTATAGTCATCATCTGATTTTGGATTAGAACTTATTAAGTTCTAATGTTAACCTTAAAGTCATGAACTCTATTGAATAACTTTGGTTATACCTATCCAAATGGTATGATTCAATATACCACTTGAATCAAAAAATTACTAAGGAATAATAATATGAAATAAAATCTAAGATCTAATAGTTAGATTTTATAAGATTGCTTAATCCTTCTATGAGCTTAATTAATTCATAATTAATTCAATTAATGTCCAAAAATTATAATTAAGGTCTCTAATTGCTCATGAGACTATAGAGAACCTATTAAACTATTAGAAATAATTTAGCAGTCCTGAATTTGATAATTGCCTCTTAATCACCCTAATCTTAGATTAGTGAATTTAGCTTTAGTTAACACTCTAATTTTGGAGATTTATGTTTTAATCACCTTTTTAAGTGTAGTAAAGCTTATATTTATGCTTGAATCATCTTAATAAACATTAAATTGTTTAATCACTTATTTATCTTTAATATGTGATTAGTACTAATTAAGTTAATACAAAATAAAATATTGAGTTGAGTGCTTCATTCATCTCATTAGCCAATATTAAGTCCATTAAAATTGATTTGAATCCATTTGAATGCTAAATTCTCAAATTTTCAATCTTAGTCTTAAGAAGGGTATTTTGATGATTTTGACCAAAATATTGTCTAAGCACCCTTAAACCCTAGCATATTCAATGAAGTGATTATAACTAGTAACAAAATGCATTAACACCAATTGTGTAACTTTTAGGTCTAATGGATGAACCTAAATGCTTAAAGTCCTTAATCCTCTTAAGGTCTCTTAATTAAGTCCTTAAGATCTTAAGAGTAATCTTAGACCTTCCATTCAGCCCTGATTAATGAACTTAGAGTTTATACATCTATTTAGTCTTAATTTTCTTCTCAAATTGTTAATAACCTTAAAGAAATGCTTTGTGAGAATCTTAAGTTTAAATTGTAGTTTAGATCTTAAAGTGATCAAACCTTAGATCTTAGATCTAGATCCTTTGATCATCTGATCGAATTATAACCTCTTATTTGGAATTCCTTACTTGATTAATTGTTTAATTCTTTTGAAACCTCCTTATGTGTGTAGGATTTATTCAACTTATAGAATAATGTGATTATTCTATGGATTAAATATGAATCTTAGATTCTTGTGTTCTTAATTAGTTATTTTACCTTTTTATAATAAAATAAACTTTCATTAAGATCTTAGCTTCTTGTTCTTTCAGCTCATAATATTTTCCACCTTTAGATTATGGTTGGGTGTGAACCTTAGATCCTTATTTTGGATAGTACCTTGGATTCAGGATTTGAACCTCAAGTATGGAATTTTAAGTCCAGAATCTCTACTCTTGATTAGTACGCTCAATATGGGGGTTGAGTGTTATGAAAACATTAAATTAAGTCATGAAATCATTTACTTTAATCCTTTATAGTCATCATCTGATTTTGGATTAGAACTTACTAAGTTTTAATGTTAACCTTAAAGTCGTGAATCTGAGATTGTACTCGATAGTTGGATATTGGAGATCATAAACTTGTATCTTCTATGAATAATTAGAGCGAATTAAATTAAACAATAACTGATATCACATGAGTCTAGTTGAGTCGCTTGCTTACTTTGAATATTTTTGCTTTGCACACCTTGTATATTGAGCCATTTTGCTTGGACATAATAGGTGAACTCAAGATATGGATGAGTATCCTAAGTTAGTATTTAACCACATAAGCATCATTCATTTCATTTAGTTCAATACAGTGTGTTTTAACTTAGTCTGCCTCCTCAGTATCAGTTCTATTTTATAATAGACTCAGACCTAGCCATGTGTTTAGCTAGGATAGATACATGTCTTATTCTATAAGTTTAACTTGGACTTAGCTCTGATGATGCCTAGGATGAATACATGTTGAACTTTCTGTTCATAGGTCCTGTATGGCCTAATTCTGTTGTGGTAATACTATGTTTTGGCATACTCTTACTTTCACTTTAGTTTAAGTGCTTTGGCTAGCTTGCCACATGATTCAAGTGGCTTTTACTTCACAGTTTTCTACGTACTTTTATCCATATTTCAGTTTAGTATTCATTCAGTACTTGCATGTTTAGGATGCTAGTTATATATATAGTTCCATATGTTCCAGTACAGTTGTTCTTTTAAATAATCTGCATGTATTCCTGTGATCATAATCATGTTAGGATGAGTTTATTTTTTAATAAATTGTAGTTATTTATACTTTTAGCCCTATCTTGTTCAGCTTCATTTATGGTATGTTATTCTACATACTTCTCTTGTTGGTTATAATGTGTTAGTTATAACTATAATGTTCATTGTAGCTTGTTGCATCTTAATTTACTTGCATACTTAAAGTAATAATGTGATATCTCTAAACGTTCAGTTCATTTAATCAGTCTAAAATATACTTAGATAATTTATCTAACTGTAATCTTTTTCTTATGTTGGCTGGAGCCCTAGTATTTGTGATACCAACAAATATCAGATTCGGAGTAGTTCATTGGTGGTTCTTCTAGAGAGGAGCTTGAATAGAAGAAGGATCTTCCTATTGCTGCTTAATTAGACTTTATATTTTGCTGTGAGAATAAGCGCTCCTTTCTTTTAAACTTTCAACATGTAATAATTCTTAATCTGGATATATTTACTTTCTACACTTTGAGCTAAGTTACTGCTACATTTACCTTTCTATACTATGATGTGATGTGGATGTTATATTATATTATTTTTGCTTCCACTACTTTGATATGTTGATGTATGTTCTCAGTTTCAGGTGACAAGTCTTCTTCTTAAGGCGAGTTGGGCTATACCTGACTCTTCTTAAGTTAGGGATTTGCCACAGTTGGAGACCGCACTCCTCGTGATTATGTTAATATCAGTATTAGCATGCAGCGAAGGATATGGGGCCCCACAGTTGGTATTTGAGAACTTCATAAGGTGTCAAAATGGGATATGTGATTCTTTTCTACCTAATGGACAGTTCTTCTGAAGTACAAATATCAAAATGTAACATCTATTGCATAGTACCACCAGTAACTCCATGCAAAATGTGGGATGAAAATACTTATACTAAATGATTTAGTCACTCCTACTTTAGCTAATGGAAATTTGTAAATTCTTCTAATAGAGAAAAATAATCATGAGGAATCCGACCTGGACTATTATCTTAGTACATTCGAGTTGGCTTGGAGCTGTAGTTTCATGTGGAGGCAAGAAGGTCCATGTTAGATTAAAGGAGTTTCAACATAAGGAGTCCCAAGTTCTGGACAAACTTCGTCAATCTGTATTGACATTATAATGTATCAATTGCTGAACTATGCGGGAAAATGGTGGTTCAATACCATTAAGAAGCTCGATAGGAAGCGTCGGGAATTAACCTTCGAGGACTTTCGTATTGCGTTTAGCGTTGAGCATATTGAGAGTACTTAAGTAGTAGTTAGTATGATTATTATTTCTTGTTATTTTATGATTTTAGTAGTATTACGATTTTATAGTTATCTTCATCTTATGTAAATCTTCATTTCAAAGTAATGAGAATTCTATAGCTTTTAATGGCATTTTTGAAACTTGAATTATTGCCTTTCTTAAAAAGAATTCTAAGATTTAAATTCATATTGCTTGGTCAGAATGAATTCTAGATCTCCTCCTTTGGATACGCCCATTAAAACTGCTGTCGATTCAAGTAGTTCTTCCAACGAACTAACCCACCTTCGAGGAATGGTGGCAGCTATGTTAGAAAATCAAGCACAGCAAGCTCTGGTTATGCAGAAATTGATTGTTGGTTTCCCAACACTGACTATTAATGCTTCTCCAGCTGTTCCTATTTAGCAAAACTTTTTCCCTTCCCATCATTCTGTAGATGGTATTCTTCACAGTTTTTAAGACTAAGGTCCTTCCACTTTCAGCAAAAACTTGTCTCCTATGGACACAACCAACTGGTTGAAAGTAGTCGATAAGGACTTGATCAGTTTGAAACCCCTAATTCTGAAGTTGTCCATCTCACGGCGCATCTGTTTCATGCTGAAGCAGAGTACTGGTGGGACAATGTTCGAAATGATAGATTCGTCGACTGCGAACTCGAAGACATCCCTTGGGATGAATTTGTAAAAGCGTTCAAGGCCAAGTTTATTCCTCTGCCCACGCAGAATATTATAGTAGACACGATCTTAAGGCTGACACAAGGAAGCCGCTCCATTTCTGATTATGAGAGAGAGTTTCGCAGGTTAATTCGCTTTGCTCCAGAATTAATCCAATCCAAATTAGCAAAATGCCATCGTTTCCTCAATTGACTACGATATTTGTTAAAAGATCTTATCATCCCGCTTCGTTTGTCTAATTTCTTTGAACTGGTGAAACCGCAAAGGTGCTTGAGTACCATCATTCAGAGAGAGATCACAAGCGTAAGCTTCCCCGCCGTCATGAAGCCTTCAAAAGGTATATACGTCAATCTGCAAAGGCCTATCAAATTGAAGCTACACCATCTGCTGAACCGATTCAAGGCTGTAACCGGCCTCACCCATATGGAAAGTGTTATCACTCTATCCATAAGTGATACACATGTGGACGTCCACGCCATCTGTTTTACCATCATACATACATGGAAACAGTGGATGGAGTCCAAATCAAGCAATTCGCAGAAAAATCAAGTTTTCAGAGTGACACCGTTAAATAAGAGAGAGTCCGGTTTGGCAATAATGCCATCCCCTGCCTCTGAATCTGCTCGGGAGCAACTTTCTACCCCAAAGTATCAGTAATAATCCCGGAAATCAGGTGAACAATCATCATGTCGGTCCTACTCGAGTCTACGCTTTGAACGTCGCACGAGGCTGCAGAAGATAATAATGTGATTTTAGGTACACATCCTTGAACCTCTTCTTTAATTATTTCTGCCCTTTAAATCTTGTAATTAGTTAATGCAATTCACCTCTTCTTTAATTATTTCGGCCCTTTAAATATTGCAATTAGTTAATGCAATTCATATGAATAATTTTAGGCACACTATATTTTAATGACCAGCCCTGCAATGTGTTATTCGACACTGGTGCTAGTCATTCTTTTATCTCTAAAAATTTTGTTAACATTCTTAAGCACCCACATATATATTAGCTAAATCATTAAATGTTGGACTTCCATTCAGAGCCCAACTTAATGCTCATCAATTTTGCAATGTTAAAATCCCGCTAAGCAGTCAAAAGTTTGACTCCAAGTTATCGTTTTGCCATTAGCAAATTTCGATATCATCCTTGGAATGAACTGGCTCAGTGATCACAATATCGTGATAAACTATCTTAAGAAGAAGGTCACTCTTCATTCCTAGGGAAAGCCTGAAACTTTTGTAGAAAAGATTAGTGCACAACTAATCTTAATTTATGCTATCAAAGCTGAGCAATTAATCAGTAAGGGCTGTGATGCTTTCCTTATCACTTTGATGGGTGAAGCAAAAGAAAGCATTCCCCTCTCTGATTATAGAGCAGTTGAAGAATTTGCTGATGTATTCCCAGAAGATTTGCTTGGTGTACCTCCCGCCTAGAGAAGTAAAATTCTCTATTGAATTAATCCCCGGTACCCAGCCCATCTCTAAAGTTATGTACAGAATGTCACCTAAGAAACTCCAAGAGCTGAACAAACAATTGCAAGAGCTCTTGAATAAAGGCTTCATTAGGCCAAGCATGTCTCCTTGGGGAGCGCCCATTTTGTTTATAAAAAATAAAGATGGATCAATGCGGATGTGCATAGATTACCATGAGTTAAATAAAGTCACCATAAAGAATAAATATATGTTGCCTAGAATTGATGATTTGTTCGACCAGTTATCTGGAGTCGTTATACTCTCTAAGATTGACTTAAGGTCCGAATATCATCAATTGCGTGTAAAAGAAGCAGACGCAAGAAAGACCGCTTTCTGTACTCGTTATGAACAATTTCAATTTTTAGTGATGTCTTTTGAACTTACTAATGAGCCATCAATCTTCATAGATTTGATGCAACGAGTCCTTAAATCGTATTTGAACAAATTCGTAACCGTCTTCATCGATGATATTCTTATCTATTCTTGAACCTTAAATGATCATGAAAAATCATCTTAGGATAGTATTAGAAGCTTTGCATGCACATCAGCTATTTGCCAATTTCTTCAAATGTGAATTTTGGCTTAAATCCATTGCATTCTTGGGGAATGTAGTCGATGCCCTGGGTATTAGCATAGATCATAATAAAGTCAATGCAATTCAAGATTGGGTTCAGCCTAAGTTAGTTACCGACATCAAAAGCTTTTTGAAATTGGCCGGATATTACAGAAAATTCTTCATGGGCTTCTCTTAGATTGCCACTCCTGTGACTAAGCTAACTCGGAAAGTCGTTCCATTTGCTTGGAGTCTTGAATGCGAAGAAGCATTTCAAACCCTGAAGGATACACTCTCTACCACTCCAGTGCTTATTCTGCCCAAGGAAGGTTCGAACTATCAGGTATATACAGATGCCTTTGGGATTGGTTTAGGTTGCATGTTAATGCAAGAGGGTAAAGTAATCGCTTACGCCTCTCATCAGTTAAAATCCCATGAGAAAAATTATCCAATTCATGATCTTGAACTTGCTGCTGTAATTTTTGCCTTAAAAGATTTGGCATCTTATTTATATGGAGTTCAATGTTCAATTTTCATTGATCATCAAAGCATAAAGTATATCTTCACTCAAAGAGAACTGAACTGCCATTAGAGAAGATGGTTAGAACTCATTGTGATTATGATCTAAGTATTCAGCATCACCTAGGTAAAGCAGATGTGTTGGCTGATGCTCTTAGTCGTCTTGTTACTCTATCTGCCATGATCGCATCAAGTTCTTTAGAACAAGAATTTCGTAAGCTTGAAATTTCTCCAGTCAATGGTTATATGCTGAATTCGCTTCTAGTAAATATTAATGTGGAACCCACTTTCCATAGAGATGTCTCCATCTCACAGACTAAGGATGGAGATTATCTGAAATTTAAAGTCGACATCGAAGGTGGTCGTTGTCAAGATCTGCAGATGCGTAATGACGTAGTTAATTAAGGAAATTGTATGTGGATTCCTAAATCCATGCACCATGAAGTTCTAGTAGTACAAAAATGTACCGAGATTTAAAGCAATCATTTTGGTGGCCCGGTATGAAAAAGAGTGTAGTTGAATTCGTGGCTAAGTGTCATGCCTGCAACTTGGTAAAGGCTGAACACCAAAGACCTGGTGGTCTTCTGCATCTATTATAAATTTCTGAATGAAAATGATTTGATATATCAATGGATTTCGTTATGGGATTGCCTCACGCAAAATATGGCGCCGATGCAATCTGGGTTATCGTAGACTGATTAACTAAATCAACGCACTACATTCCCATCCGTCGGACTGACTCTGTTGAAAAGCTCGCAAAGCTCTATATCAAAGAACTTGTCAGGCTGCACGGTATTCCGAAGTCAATAGTAGCCGACAGAGATATCAGATTTACTTCTAAGTTTTGGCAAGTTGTGCACCAAGATCTGGGGACTACTCTAGCTATGAGTACAGCTTTTCATCCTCAAACAGATGGTCAAACGGAAAGAGTGAATCAAGTGCTTGAATATTTGCTTAAGCTCTGTATTCTTGACTTTGTCAGGTTTCTAGAAGATCACATTTCATTAGTAGAGTTTGCGTACAGCAACAACAACAATTAGACCAGTATTAAAATGGCTGCTTATGAGGTATTGTATGGCAGAAAGTGCAGTACTCCGCTAGCTTGGTCAAAAATAAGAAGAGTTCAACTTTTTGGATCTGAGTTGGTTGAAGAAACTAACAAGAAGATTCATCTAATTTAGCAGAGAATCCGTTCTGCTCAAGATTGCAAGAGCAAGTACTATGATGCTCATCATCATTTTTAGAATTCAACATTGGAAATTCTCCTTATTTGAAAGTCAGTCCAATAGATGGTGTCTATAGATTTGGTGTAGCAAGGAAACTCAGTCCCTGCTATGTCAGACCTTTTGAGATTTTGGTCAAAGTTGGATCATCTCTGTATACCGGTTAAATCTTCCTAATGATTTCACTGTCGTTCACAATATGTTCCATGTATCATCATTAAGGAGATGTCTGAGAGACCCTTCTCATCTCATTCAGTTTCCAACAATAGAAATTCAGTCAGATCTTTCTTATGCTGAAGAGCCAGTGAAAATCTTAGCTTGTGATCAGAAGCAGCTAAGGAATCACTCAATTCCAATTGTTAAAATTCAGTGGAAGAATCGATCGTTAGAGAAATTTACTTTGGAGAAAGAGGTGGATATGCGCCATAAATATCAACATTATTTTGCAAACTCACGTACTTTTCCGTCTTTCATGTCATTATTGCAATGTTTAATTTTGTAGTGCTTCTTCACTTGAGTGATGTCGGGGACGATATCGTTCTTAAGTGGAAGATTCTGTAACAACCCTAGTTGTTACTCTGACTAAATATAGATTAATTAAGTTAAATCAAGCTTTGATTTTGATTCCATTAGACTTAATGGGTCCAGAATTTGAGAAAGGCCACCTAAATAGGCTTTATAGATTCTTTACTATTAGGATAAGAAAGAACCATTTTGGAGACACGTGAGAAATCTCAACACCATCATCGTTGGGTGAGTAAATAAACTTATGCAATCTAGCTTGAAAGAGCTCAAAATTGGCATGTGCCTTCGATGAACAAACCTTATTAAGCTTGTACCCATAAAATTTTGCTATAAAAAAAAATAGTTCTAATGCAAGCCATATTAGGCTTATGAAATTTATTTTTGTGAGTATATGGTTAGCATTTTTAAGTTTTTTAATCAGTGAAAAAAATTTATAAATTTTAATATATAAATATACATATCTATTAAATATGCATGAATGAAAAAAATAATAATTTAAGAGAAAGCATACCTTAGCACAAGCATTTCTTATTTGATTCCAATTTATTTTTTCATATGGAACTGAATATAGTTCCCGCCGAAGGGACAAAACTGTCGGAGTGATTGCGCCAACAAATTTCTTCGCATATAGGTAAGTCATAGGTAGATATGACGTTCGGGTTAAAAGCCACATTCGACCTGTAAGAAAGTAATAATAATAATTTTAATTTTAAATACAAAAATTTAGAATTATGAATTAATTTACAGCACTTAAATTTAAGAGAAATGCTATTTAGACCTGCTGACATGGTATCTAAAAAAAACTCATCCAATGAGATTTTTGATGCACAATGAGTGCCATATGTTCCTAGGCATATTGCCTTGCACACCTGGGTGTGAGAATAACAATTGCGGCTCCGCCTACACCCAAACGTACAATGTAATGTAATGACCCCAAGTCAATTTTTGTTAATTTTCCGGCTGACTTAGTTTCTATTGCTTACCGCAAATTTTCATTTTCAGTTAAAATTTTTCACCAAAATTCATTTTCATGAGTTCTTGCTTGTTTCTGTTATGCCCTATAACAAATATGATTAATTAATGACTTATAAGAGACATTTAAAATAATAAATAAAAATAAAATTATAAATGTCTATTTCTATACGAATTTGCTGAGGAAGGAGATTTCATTATTTGCTATTAATTACAAATCTAAAAGTAATTAATGAAACATTTTAGATTATTGAGCTAAGATTTTCTTGTTCTTGTAACCGGCGAAAGTGGGAATACTTCTCTCGCATATTTAACGCCATTCATTCCTCTTCACAGCAATTACCCGCAATTAATGAAACATTTTAGATTATTGAGCTAAGATTTTGCAAGGGATGAGTCGACAGAACGAGCGACTCCCAATTTTTCTTCTCATTCCCGTAACCTACGAGACGTAATCGACAGTTTCCCAGCGCCATCTCCGGCTGCTTGGGCGCAAGAGATGGATGTACGGTACATGCTCACGCCCTATTTAATCCCCCACAGATTCCACAACTTCTCCCCACTATTTGCTAAACTCTCGAACGCTTCCATCCCTCGCAAGACTCACACCTTCTGATCCTTCGACAACCCGCCGACGCTCATCTTCTTGCTCTAGCCAACGAGATCAGCTGTCCTTAAAGGCCTATGATAGAGCAAAGACGATCCCGAACATCCTAGCGCTCGACAGCTCCTCCTTATCTCTTGCACGATCTCCTTCTTCGCTCGGTCTCAAGGAATCTCCTGTCATTAAGGTACGAATCTACTTCTATGATTTGCTTTTGTTTTGGCCAAAGTAAACAGGATTGATTATCTTAAGTTTCACCTAATATTGCATCTAGGACTATGTGAATGTTCATATGAATGGTGTAGAGTAACCTAATAAAAGTAACTTAGAATCTCGGCTGTGTAATACCTTAAGCATCAAGTGAATTCCATCGTAATTAGAATAGAGTTTGGCTACAGTTTTATTTTATATTAATGACTTATTATTAGATGTTGTAGACCTGCAGTTGATTGTAACTTACGAACCTTGTTTTATGTAGTAAGAATCATGATTAAATTTATTATGACGCACACAAAGAATCCTTAGTTATTCACTGTACGTTAATCAGTACACTCTATTCCTGCAATTTATTTTTTCAATAAGGTGTTAATTAGTATAAATAATATTGAAATGTCTTCACAAATCCTATATTCATGGTTGTATTCAAAATAGGAATAGTTTTCTACATTTACTAGTATTAAAAAAAGTTATTACCCTAACACCTTTGTTTGATGCAATAAAATGGTCCTCTCAACTCCATAAATTATCTAGCATAGTTATATATATTGTCTCGGGTAATTGATTATAAACCCTTTTTGCATTGGTAACCCTATTAAGATAATACACTTGTCTAGTTGAGCTTAATAGCATGGACAAAGGATTCAAACCAACTTTGTTATAAGGGTGATGCTCCATTCCTCTATAATAATATTGATAGAGGAAGTTAAGTCTCATAATAAGGAATGCTTGTGGCCATAAGAAGTAATTCTATAAAATTATTGAACTTAGAACAACAACATCTAATAGTAGAAGTAAAAACATAAGGGGAATGTAATTTTTCAAAGAAATTGATTTTGATACCCCCATAAAATCTAGAAGTCAATCTTGATCCAAATCCTGAGGAGAGTTGAATTCAGGCTTAGAGATGAGAGCATATGTTTTTAATGTTATATATATATATATATATAAGCCATTTACAAAGACTAATAGAATTACAAAATATAACTTTTGCAACCCTTTCAGATTTGAGAGTGCTTCGTCATATTAAGTCAACACAAAATTAACCTAGCATTTTTAGGTATCACTTCAATAGTTGATTAGATAGAGATTTAAGTGAGATAATCTAGTTGGACTTACCTGGAGATAACATGGATGGCAAGAAGATTAACTTTTTCATTAATATTTTAATTGTCTATTTTTATCAAAGATGTAAAACTAAGGATTTTAAGGTTGCTCTTTTGTTTTTTGAATCTTTAGTAATAAATGAAAATATTTGATGTTTTAAATTATGTGCTTATTTTTCTTTGACCTTGATCCTTAGATTCCCCGCATTGATGATGACATGGAAGGCGCTAGCTGATGATATGATCCAGGGTGCAAGAAAGAGGAAATAAAGAGGGATAGATGGAGAAAAGAAGAGACAGAGAGAGAGGGGGGGATTGAGCGGGGAACAATATATTGACTCCCATTAGTCAATTAACTGTGCTACCACCACTTGTCAAGTATTGATGGTGTTGCGTGGCTTGTCGATTGGGGAAAAAGGTGCTGAATGTTCGGTTGGGTTGGTTGATTAGGTTTACATTTTTAAGAATATAATAAAAATATTAATAATCATTATAATAACATATATTAATTATAATAATAAAAATATTACTAATTATTTAAATGAAGTTCTAATTGATATATTACTATTAAAACAATTAAGTTCAAACATTTTTAGAAAAAATAGCTTTCTTAGCCCGGAATGCAAAAATGTCTAAGATAGAGTCAGTATTTCGTTTGAGTCTCAAATTAATAATTATAAATTTTCATAGCTAAAATTCTAAGAATACATATAAAAAGAAAAGCTTCATAAATATTAACTAAATACTTTAACAATACATAAGATCATGCATGGGTTGACTAGTATACAGATTAGAGATCCAGAAAACTGTGATATGTAATTAGTCATCATTAGGTGCTAGTTCAAAGCAAAAAACATAGGAAAGGTTGCTACTATGCTTTCCCTAATGTCTAAAAGTAACGATTGACGTTTTAACATTGTACGTGTTACGAAGAAGCACTACACATTATTTAGTATATGTGGAAGAATATTTTAGAGAAAGAAAATATCATTATCCTAAAATTAAATGGTACTCTATGAAACTTGTGAGATAAATATATGTATGTTGTGTATATGTGAGGTCCTCCATTATATGTTTAAATTATGATTAATTAGCATTAATTAAGTATTGGGATAGACATTATGATGCATATTAGTGGCCAAAAAATAGTAATCAAATTTCATTGACAACTAAATGGTTTACTAATTGGATTAGAATGTGCAAATTCAAAAAGAAACAAGAAATACAATAAAATGAAATGGAAATATTACTTGGGTGAAAGGGGAGAATTTGTGGAAGCAACATCATCTCAGGTAGTAGTGGGTTGTTTCCCGGCCCTAATCAAACACGCGAGGTACCTTGAGAAATTGAAATAAAAACCATTAACTTAATTATAAGAAAGTTTTCACACAGTTTCTTATTTTTAAAAGAAGAGACTAATTTGTAGAATTTACAGAAAGCCAAAACTTTCCCCATTGTGTTGTATGAGTTGCACCACCATGTTGTAAAATCCACTCTCTGCCCTTTCTTATTGCCCCATCACCACCTTCAGCCTCTTCACAAAGCAATCTAATGTAACATATGATAGCACTGAACCAAACATAGTACTATGACCTTCAATATGGAAACCCCAACCTCCATCTTCATTCTACAATAAACATGTATATTTTAATCTATAAATAACCAACAAAAAAAATCTTATTTAAACTTATTATAATTACCTGATGGTTATAAATAAATCGTCTCATTTCACTCACATGCTCCGTTGATAAAAGAGTGTTTAATGCTCCAGTAATATATAGAGTTATAATCTATTTTCAAACTAAATCAATAATTTGAGGTTATAGAGCAAAATTTTGTTTCATTTTGTGTAATAAGGATATACCAAGCCTGGCAATAAAAACATAGGAGCACCAAAATCAGCTGGCCAGTGTCCATCATGAGCTTGAAGATTAGAGAAGCTTGAGAGAGCTCTTCGTATGGACGTGGAGACAGCTTCCTCAGTGACATCATCACTATCTCCAAGTTTTTCTTGGGGAGGAAGATCCATATAAGTTTTTTCTCTTTTGAATACTGCAATTAAAAAATGTTCATAAATATATTAAGAATGAAGGGTGCCAAGGGCATGCTTGGTTTCTTAATAATAGGATGTCATCAAATATTATCTTCTAATTGGATGAACATGGAATTTTATGTGTTTAAAAATAAGATCAAATTGATTATCCTTCTGACTATAAATAGACCCATTATGAGAGGACTAACCATTTTGACAAGATATAGCCTTATAGAGAATAGATGCAAGTATATGGGGGTGCATTTTATATTAATCACAAGAAAGAAAATCATCACTTTGGGTTACAAGTGAGGAAAAAATAAGTGCTTGAGTAATTTCCATACCATTGTGATTCTCATTTGCATACTGTAATTAACAAAGTTCAATGAATTATTTTAGAATAAAGGGTGATTAGGGCTTGCTCGGTTGCTTTTAATAAGATGTTAAGCAATATTTTCTTATAATTTGATGAAAATAGCTGGTTTTGGTTCATTTCAAAATTGTGTTTGTAATATGTTCAAATTGAAGTGAATCTTATCCTTATGAGTAGATGCATCCCAGTATTAATGAGAACAGTGGGAATCTTAAGTGGTGTGCTTTTTTTTTTTAACTTAGGTTCATTGAGGTGTGTGTATGTTTATAAAAATTGCAATCAACAAGAAAGAAAAGCATCGGCTCAGACTACTGGTAGAGGTAAAATAAGAAAGGACTGGATTCTTAATATAAAATGAAGAACTATTTCTATTGGGGCTAGCAATTAGATAGTTGAATTGGTAAGAAGATTTTCTGTTATGCAAGAAGACAGATGTAAAAGCTCATTTAAATAAATAAAATAAAAAATTTTGTAACAGTAAAGGAACTCAAATAGGGGATGTACATCATTTTATCGTAAGGAAAAAATGTATATATTTTCTAGAAGAAAAGTTGATATTTAAATAATTATAAATACAACAAAAGAAGCTGTGCACTCAAAAAAAGGTGTTGGCTTTCTTGTTAAATACTTAAATAAATGTTGTGCTAATTTGAAATTTATTTTGATGTTCTTTGGGTGTTTATGCTCTCAAAAATGCAAATTTTGTATTGTTGAATATCTTTATACTGAAACCTTATCTCATTTGAAGTAGTTCTCAATTGAATAAGGATTCAATCACTCAGATACTAGCTGTTAGAGATTCACTCTCCCCATTAGCCCACCTCACTATGCAGTGGCGAGGATGAATGAGGATCATTCAGGGAAACACCTAATGGATCCACAATATCACCTTTGAAGCAAATCACAAAATAAAAAGCAAAGAAAATATAAATAATAGAGGCACAATCAAGTACATTGTTTAATGTGGGAACCCCAAATTCAAAGAAAAATAATAGGACCACACCATATAGAACTCCACTATAAAATTAGGAGAAAGTAGTTACAAGAGATTTCTCACTTTTGCCTTGGAGTTCTCTCATCTCATAATTTTTCCCTTAGCTCCTCGCATCCCTAACACATAGGCCTCAATTGCACACAAACACCACAACACTCTCATACCTTATTAAACTCTAAAACAACAAGGATATTTAAGAAAATCTCTTATATCTTTATGGCTAAGATGGGAGCTTAGGCATGCCCAGATGCCCAGCAAAAAATAGTAGAGTTGTATATAGGATAATTTGCCAAGTAGAGAAAAAAAGAAGAAAAAAGAGTTAAATAAGTCGCTGCAATGTAGGGTCCAAAAGCATGGAGCAAAGAAGTTGATATTTTCTTGAACATGATTAATTTTCAACAATGTACAGTTATCTATGTAATCTATATGAAGAGCATTTGTGATTTTCTTTCGAAATGTTTGTGTGTTCATATTTGATATTTCTATGGAGTATTGATCAAATTATTAGGGATTTTAAACAATCAATATTGAGAGAGTAGGAATGATTGGAGATAGCCACATTCGTTGGGATAGAGACATAATTGATGAAGAAAATATTTCTTAAATTGAAGGAAATTGCTAATGGAGTTTTGGAAAACTTCAAAATGATAAATTGTAAAACCATTAATATTATCACAAAAATTGGTATTAAGTTATTTGTATATTATGACGTAGAAGTAGAAAACCAAACTTACTACATGAGCCTTATTAGAAGTCTCAAAAACTGACAGATACGAGTTGGCATTACCTATCAAGTTGGCTTTGATATTCATAATATGATGAGATCTACAACCACATATTTGAAGCCCACCATGCATATTATGAGATATTTGAAAGGAATCATAGAATATGGACCGTATTATTAAAGAGAATTATTTTTTAGTTGGTTGATTACCCAAATAGTGATTGGAGTGAAGATCAAAATGATAGAAAGAGTATTACGAGGACTATACTTATCTGGCCTAGATTACATTTGCATGGAATTCTAAAAAATAAAAGGTAATATCAATCTCTTTATATAAAATAGAATTATATAACATCTAATTGTATTTGCGATGCCATAAAGTTAAAGAGACTTTTGAGGAGTTTCTTTGGGGTTAATATGTGAATTGAGAAAGAATCCAATACTTTATGAGAATACCAAGCACATGGATACAATGTATTATATTATTTGAGAGATACTTGAAGAAAAAGAGGTGAGATAAGGGTCTGTAAAGATAAATGTTTAAATGGTTGATATGTATGCCAAGTCATTTAAGGGAAAGAATTTCAAAAGGCATAGAGAACTATTAGGAGTGAATATATGTAAATATTTAAGCTAGAGGGGGGAGTGTATTAACAATAAGTTCAAATTGAAGAAATGCTACACTTATGAATAGGTGCAAGCCAAGTTTGAAGAGATAATTATTATGAGAAGTGTGTTCATTGTGAAAACTTATTAAAACTAAATGAAAATTATTGAGGGCAGGTTTATTTTGATTTGACGCTTTAAAGAAGTATGTCTATTTAGAAGAATTGCAATCGATAATACAGAAAACCTACACTTTGGAACATGAGTAGATTCAAAAAGGTAGATGTTCGATTCTTGCTTTAAAAATAAGTATAACTATTAGATAGAAAACATTGGAGCATTAATTTGGTAAAAGTGCTTCTATTTTCTTATGTAAGAAGAGAAAATCAATTGATGTTGTAGCCCAGAGGTTAGGGTTTTTCAAAATGTGCTCAAGATTAGCCCACAAGTTGCATTTTTGCCTATCAAGGCCCCCTTGCTTATAAAAAAAAAAGTAAATTCTCAATTAAATTGCATTACTCAATTTCAAATTAGCATGTATATTCACTTGTCTAAGCTACAATACCTTTTATTTTCTCTATTTAGGAGGACTAGGAAGATGGATTAGATTATAGGAGCCAAACTCAAGTAAGAAGACAGGTTCAAATCCTAGCCTCCTTCCAAATATTACTTTATAAATAATTTCTACTAGTTTGTAGCCACATATGATATATTAGTGTTGACCACAAAGTTTTCCTATTAAAAAGCACCATTTTTCTCCCACTGTCTTATTTAGCATATTAAACTTGTTTATTTTGTATTCTTTTCTTAAGTTTCATTTTGTAGATGCTTTGTTTTATTCCTCTTATACTCATTTCTCATTTAAAAAATGTTACTTGACTCTCAAAAATTTCTAAAAAATTATGAATGATTAGAATTTAGAATTTAAAATATATATTTTTATGAGCTCCACAAACAAAAGTGGATTTAATAATAATTTTTTATTCTATTTAACTCCTTAAATTCTAGTCATCCATATCTTTTGGGAAAAATATAAGAGCTATCTAGCAAAACTCTTAAATAAAACACCTTAAATTTTTATAAAAATTTATTTAAAAAGTTCCTTAAAATATGATGTCATAGAGTCACGGACCATATACAAGAAAGCTAGGGTTTTTTTCCTTGAAGGAGGACGTGGCGTGCTTTCGGCGGCAACGGTACGGGAGTAGCCACTTCGCGTCAGATCAAAGGTCTTTTTGTAGTCTTTCTCTACTTTGCCCTAATCCCCGATAGGTTATCAGGGTTTTCCCCAAACCCCTTCCTCCACCCCACCCCCCCATTCTCTTGCCAACTTTTCTCTCTTCTTCCTCTTGTCATGGTGATGTTCGGCTTCTCTAAAGCATTGTTTCTTAGTTTTGAGGTACAAACCAAAGACTTCAGTCGAGAGTTTCTCCCTAGTGAGGCTGATGAGATCTCCTTCAGCTTGGAAGCTGAAAGTGAGAAGCTTATGGACCTCCCGTCATATTGAACTTGCATTTGGGAAAAATCACACCTTAGCTCTTCTGATTGTAATGCGAGATTGTGGAATAGTATAGCAATCTTGATCGCATAGCTCTAGTGGGAGTTACTGTCTATTAAAGTTTTCTTGTGAAGAAGATTTTTCGAAGTTATTGAGGTGGAATATGGCATTTCTTTGGGATCCTTTCTGGTAAAAAATTGGGATCAAACCTTCAAACCTGCGACAGCTACATTCTCTTCCCTCCTGATTTGGGTGAAGCCCCTTAATCTTCCTTTTGTACTATGAGCGGATAAAGCCATATCAAGCGAGCAAAATCATGGTTCCTGTTGTTATATGTTCTGTTATAGCATCAGGAAAAGGTTATCATTTACCAAAATCGACATTGAGGTGAACCCTCATTGTAAGTTCCCTGAGTGTGCACCTATGAAGTTGAACTAGAGTACTATATCTCAAAAAATTATCTATATGATGAGAAGACAAAGGTTTGTGAGAGTTGCAAAAATTTAATCTTCTCCACTACCTAAAGCAAATCATTCCCAATTCCAATAAGGGAAGGCATGTTAACAATTCAAGGAATCATAATGCTAAATTTTTGTCCAGAACACAGCAGATTAACAATCCAGGGTTAGTCCTATTATCTATTCAGCCACTTTCCCTGACTATCCCAGCTTTGACTGAGGTGCTAGCAGTGCCTAATTCCCTTGAATGCACAAAGAATTGCTCTATTTTTAATGCTCAAAGAATTCCCGAGCTATTACTCACTCGTTATTACTATCATTACGAAGCACTCTTATGCTACGAGCCTTGCAATGCATTATTAGAAAAATTAAGAAATGTCTAAATGGATGGTCGCACAAAGCTTCTCTCTTTTGTGGGCCGCGTACAGCTTCTCAAACTGTCTGTTGGGAATATGCTCACTTATTGCACCTACCTAGAGGTATTATAAGAAAATATCTCTTCCATTTGTGCTAATTTTTTGTTTGACAGTGGTAATGGAAAAATGTTAAGGCTTATTAAATAGGATAATGCTGCCACGCCAAGAAAATTCGGAGGTTTGGAGTTTTGTTGATGCTGATGTTCTTATGAAAGCGTGCAAACTTTCCTCCTATTGGAGGCTGTCATGCTCTCTCTCCCTCATTAGGAATTGGTGGAGGATCATGTTAAATAGCATAAGTTCCAAGCGGTCCTAATTGCTCTACATATTGGAAAGAATTGAAGAAATTTTGCTCCCTATTCTTACTTGTATATGCATAAACTCCCTCCAAGGTCCTTTCTTTGGCTCATATGGCACTTGCTGCTTCAAAAAAAGTATCGATTGGAGAGCAAGAACCCTGTAAACGGACATATTTGGGTTTGGTTTCAACACTAAAAACCGAGATATTAGAAGAGGCGTCCTATGCAACAAAAAACTGTGTTTTTATAGGGGACTTTGATAAAACGCAGGATCATCTCATTTCTCTTTTAGCTTCTCGAACACCTTACTCCGAGATCCTAAGCTTATAGGAAACATCTTATTTCCCCCAACTATGAAGCAAACCATCACCGAGCCCGCCACGTCGTGGAGAGGGCTTCTCATCTTTTAATGAGGAGAGGGATTTCCACGACGGTTTCATCTTTGCAGCGGCGGCTTCGACTTTGACGGGGCGGGCTTAGCGAGGAGATGGAAGAGGATGATAGGCGGCTTTTCACCATGCAATGGACCGACGAGGTGCCTTGTGAAGAAAAAAAAGGAGTATTGCTATATGGCTCTCAATTATCTCTCAAAATGTATTGATAATTAGGATTTAGGGAGTTAAGTGAAATAAAATTTTTTTATTAAATCCACTTTTGCTTGTGGGCCCATAAAAATTATTTTTTAAATCTTAAATCCTAGTCATCCATCTTTTTTGGGAGATATTTGAGAGTTAAGTAATATTTTTTGATTTAGATATTATTTTAATATAAATTTAAAAATAATATATTTTATTTTAATATAAATAAATATCAATAAAATAATGTTAATGTTATTTAGAATCTTATTTAAATAAGATTTAAACATTATTTTAATATAAATTTTAAAAATAATATTTATATTATTTTAATATAAATAATAAATATTAATTCAATGTATTTTTTAAGTGTTACATAAAGTATTTAAATATAATTTCTCACAACAGTTTTTTATTTATTTATACTGTTTTGATGCTGCCAGACTGGCTGAGAAATGATATTTAGATTCCTTTGAATGTCATGTCTAATATTTATCAGGTTCTAGGATTAGTCTTTGCTCTTTACATTTGATTAACTATGTAATTATTTCTTATGAATAAAAACTCTCCATCTCTTACAAGAAAAAAAAAGCAGTATCAAGAACTGATGTACTCAAAAGCGCTATGTTTTCGTCTGGTGCTTATATCTTATATTAGTGAAAACATTTATTGCATTACCTGCAGTCGCAACAGCAAATCAGAGCTATTCTTAGTCTTGAATCGATTCCTCCGGAACTCCTCGCGAGCTCTCTCGACCTGCGACATCTCGTCAGAGGTTCCGAGCTCGGGGTGGAACTCCCACACTTGTCTCCCCAAGTGACCGTTGGTGCTTCTCAGCCATGGATTATTTCCTCCCTCTCCAATCTTAAGCTTCCACATCTATCTCTACAATATGCTTAAGGCAGATTAGAACTGAATGCTTCGGCTTACTTACTGCACCCTATTATATATAGGGATACACTTTGCGATTGGGGATTCAATTTTAAAATTGAGTTATTTAAAATTATTCCATGATATCATACTAACCACATTTTTTTTCTCATAGAATTAAAAAAAAATATATATATATATATATTTTTTTTCTATATTGATAAATGAGGTTGACTTTTTATCCTATAAACTTCAAGTTTTTTCTTGCATAAGATATGCAATATCTATATTTTTATTTATACATTTATATTTCAAAAGGAAATTATTGTTTATAATTAAAAATGTTTTTTTATCTAGTTTTCATCTCTATAATATTTATTAAACAAATATATAGAAGAGATGCATTTCAAATCGAGTTTGAGTTGTTAGCTCAGAATCAAATTTGATTTGAGTTCGAGTTTGAGTCAAGTTCTAGTCGAATTCGAGTCTAGTTTGAGTCATCTCGAGTTATTTAAATAGGATTTGAGTCAAGACGTACGATTTAAACTTGACTGTAAAATTTTCGAGTCGAGTCAAAATATCTCAAGTTCGAGTCGAGTCGTTCGAATTTTAATTTAATGTAAAATTGCTAGCGCATGAACAAAATTTTCTTTACAAATAGAATATATGTTTAGGTTTCTATTTTTTTAATACATTAGTTTAAGCCTTTCTTTTGTTTTAGTTGTATAACATTTAAATAATCAAATGAAACAACAAGAAGTATTAAAACAACTGAAAGTTCTAAAACAGTACAAATCTAAATGTAAAGTAAAATTGAGACTAAAAATTGAGTACTGAAAGTAGAGAAAATAATAAATAGAAACTGAGTAAATAATGAATTAAAATGGTGCTGTATCCCATTGAATTTATACATATGCATCTGAATATGCCACAGAGTTGTATGCCACAAGTATGCTGATTTGGTATCACATGACACTTCACGATGGTGAGCGAACGCTCTGCTAATAGAGTCCTTCTAATATCTTAGGTGAGCACATCACTTTATTAATGATGATATACTTTTATGATATGCCAATGCTTTAATAACTAAATGCTTTTAAAGTAATCAAAATCCAGAAATCGATTAAAAACCATATAATGATTCCATTTATCTCCATTGTGCAGAATTCATCTAAATGAATTTTGACTCCTAATTCGACTCTACTGATTATTACGATTCTCACTAGTAATATGCTCTAAATCATCATATGAAGAGGTTGCATATACATAATTTGGTATGTTCTAGGAAGGGTGATTTTAACACTTAGTTTGTTTAGCTGCACTTAACGATACACATACAGATAAGGGACAGAATCCTTTTACAGCTTATTCTCTCAAACTATGTTGATAAATTCCCAGAATATAACATAACTTAAGGTGTCCTAAGAAAGGTAATTGAAATACTTAGTTTGTTTAACTGCACTTATCAATGTGCACAAAGATAAGGACAGAATCCATTTATAGTTTATTCTCTCAAACTAAGTTATTCCATCCCCTACTTATAACACACTTTGAACTTGAATTATTTATCTTAAATAGAATTGTACTTATCCAGTCACAAAGGATAAGACCAGAACTCTACAATTATATTCAAGGCAACTCTTCCAACTCCACCTTATGCTTAGTAATTTATCTTTATAGATATGCACTATCAGCTCCATGTCATAATATTACTGATTCTAATAATTCTATTAAAGAACCAAGGAGCAACAAACTAAAAACTAATCCTTACTCTATTGTGGTGAGTCTTATGCAAAGGCTCCAAGGATGTGGCTTAGAAGCCACACAACATAGGATATTACCATGATGAATAATCTCAACTTAAGAACTTTAGGTTATTCTATAATAACTTTAGTGTTGTTACCTCAATTAGTGACCTAATAGACTTTAATCTTCTTCCATTACTCTTATAATAGTGTTAAGAGTCTTCACCTCAAATTTTATGCAATTTGGAGACCGTTTGATATTTAATTTTTTAAGTTAAAGAAAGAATAAAATAATATTTAAATATTGTTTTTAAGTAAATTAATATATATATTATATATATATATATAATCGGCCAATTCAAATTTATCAAACGTCCAAATTTAAAAGGCGCGGATCCGCCGCATTATGCGAAATATGTAACACCACTCTCCTTTTGTTTGAGCCGTTAGATCCTAACTAATCCGGATAGTAAGGCAGGACTTCTAAGCTTTAATCAGATCGTTGGATTATAACATTAATCCGACGGTCAAGATCATACCACTGTACGTCTCCCTCACCTCCACAGCGATCGTACCTGTCAATCAGAGAGTGGGCGTACGACTTCAGGCCCGTCCAGCTGGCCACCTCCCTCAAGGTTAATTCCCTTAAATACCTATTCTGGATTATTTTTCACTTCTGAGAAAGCTTGTGGCAGAAACCTGGTGTTGCAAATGGAGGGAGTTCACTTTACTCGTTCTGCAAACTTTCGATTCTCAGCCCATACCTAATACCCTTAAGGAGTTGTGAAGGAGATCTCGAGAAGAGATCTAACTGCCGACTGGAATTAAAGCTACATGCCCTAACTATTAACCTCAAAAAATCAATGGAACCAGGAACCTCTTGTAATTAACTTCTTCTGTGAATCGATTTACACTTTTGTTTTGTCAAATTGAAATTAAGACTATTTTATAAAGTTTGAATGGATTCGTATATTTTATTAGTGCTCATCTTTGTTAAAGCAAAAATCTGCATTTATCCCCAAATCCTTTGAAGTTTATTTCATCTTCAAATGCGATAGCTCATTTCAGGACATTAATAATAGTAAATTAGCTTAATTTTGAATACGATACATGTCTAATATCACCGAGAAGACCTGTAAAACATTAGGTCTTTACATTGTAAGAATTCTAAAGAAGTGATTAGGGCTTCAATTTGATGGTCATAGAAACCACCATTGTTGGGATATACGACTCCTGATTTAACAGTTCTACAATGGCTTCAAATTATGGGGCTAGTTCTTCCAGAAGTGGTAAGGTTTGTATAATCGTCTGTGCCCTAGTATCGGCTGTGCAAAAATCTAATGTGCAGAGCTCTATCGGAGGAGACGATGGTCCAGTAATCCGGCAGGGTTGAACCGACTGGTTCAGCCTAATTGAACCGCGCCTTAAACCCTAGACACGTGTCCTGATTCTCTCTACTATCAGTGTCGTTCAATTAATAGAGATTAATCAAAATGATTAATATAAATTTAATGTTTGTTTATAAATGATTTAATGACAATAAAAGTAATAATTCATTTAATTTCTATGTTTCAAATTAAATTATCAATATATACGATATTATATATTGTTTCGATCAGGAAAACATAGAATAATAATATGATATTTAATTTCAGTTTTAATGATTATTTTATTTAATTTTATTTTAGATTTAATTAAATAATTATAATTAATTTCAAAATTGTAAGTAGCACAATTCAATCATTTAGTCCACACTCATTAATCAAATAGTCCATTTCACTCATAAAAATACGAGGATTAATAATATGAGATTAAATTTAGGTTTTGAATCATAGATCTCTTAATGATATTTTAACTCTAATTAGGACCCCGCCAAATCCATAAATTCAATATTGTCCAATTTAACCTAGTTAGTCATTTTACTCCTTATGACATTGGATCACATTGACATGTGTATTATATTATTTGGAGAACAATTGGATATTTTAGGTATTTAGCTCCTTAATTTAGGTAAAATGTTAATTTCTTGTTGTTCAAATATGCTTGTTTTAATAATTGAACCATAGGACAGTAAACTTGTCTCACTTTTGGTGGCGGCTCATCCCCGCCGTGGTCCTGTTAACTTTTAAGTTAACTGATTACGACGGAGGGGTCACCAAATGACAAGATCCTTACTTCTAATAGATTAGGCACACATCCTAACCCATTATAATTAAGGAGTTTTGCCATTTAAGAACTATTTTACTAAATGAAAAGTACATTAAAGCAGAGTGCGGAAGAAAATAGTAACATCCATTCCATCACAATCAGTAATAAGAACATACAACTCAGAATATAGCA